>VALG01010529.1:19483-39658 GCA_009835305.1 Ipomoea purpurea
GTAAAACTGGGTTTTGATCGTAGATGGGTGGACATTCTTATGGAAACAGTCTCATCGGTTTAGTACCATATTTTGCATGACTAGAAACAATTGGGCCTAATTTTACCTCAGCAAGGCCTCCGCCAAGGTGATCCTTTATCACCTTATTTATTTCTAATTGTAGCCAAGGGCCTGAGTGCTTTAATTGATAAGCAGATGAGAGCCGGGATGTTGCATGGGGTGCGTGTAGCTCGATGTGCACCTTCTGTTTCTCATATGATGTTTGTAGATGATTGCTTTCTTTTTTTCCTTGCTAATGCGCAAGAAAGTGGCTGCATGAAGACAGTTCTTGATCAATATTTTGTGGCTTCCGGGAATAAAATTAATTATGAGAAATCAGCCATATGTTTTAGTACTAATGTGTTGCCATAGGTTAGACTTGAGGTGGTGCAAACACTCGGTGTCACAGAGGGGAACACTGCAGGTAAGTACTTAGGCCTCTCATCCCTTGTTGACAGAAGAAAAAAGGAGATACTAGGCTTTTTGTAAGATCGCATTCTTACAAAGATTCGTAGTTGGAATGCAAAATTTCTCTCACGTGCGAGATGAGAGGTACTCTTAAAAAATATTATTCAGGCAATGCCCTCGTACGCGATGATGGTCTTTTTGCTGCTTATGGGTCTATGTAAAGAAATTGAAACCCTCATGAATGAGTATTGGTGGACAAGGTCTGTTGGCAATGGAAAAGGAATTAAATGGAGATTTTGGAATGGCTTATCTATGCCCAAATCAAAAGGGGGCATGGGGTTCAGAAAATTGCGTGCAAATCAAATTCCAACTAGAGATGAGATCAAAAAGGCTTGATTCAAGCTCGTGTGCGCCGGCACCTGCGGGCACGAATGTTGTCCGGAAATTGGCTGGCCTTGCGTCCAACCGAAATAGTCACTTGGTTCGGCCAGAAGCGAGAACACCACTCTTGGGTTGCACCACAACATGAGAGATGTGCTCTCGTGAGCAGTAGCGCGAGGCCGAAACTTGGTGAGGCTGAAGGCCAACAGTCCATTAACTCCAGTTTTGAATTTTGAATTTAATAATGTTAATGGGGTTGCTATTTCAGATGTTACACAACGTGCAATTAATGCCAACTAAATGTTATTTAGTACTCCAATTCCTATATAAGAAGGGTAGTAGGAGCAAGTGATTAACAACAAGGTGAGGGAAGAACAAGAGAGACGCAACACACAAAGATAAGACATTTTCTTCTCAAAACTCTGCTCCTACTCCTTTTCTTGCTACTGTGTTTTTCCCGTGCTCTTGTTCGCCGGTTTGCTCGTTTGGGTGCTCAAACGTCGAACCGTTGTACGTTTTATCCTGGAAAACCTATGCCACAACACTCTTAACACTTTTGGGAGGTGGCAAATAAGTTTTTAAGGAAAGAAAGGCATCTCGCCTAACTCGTACTATTCTTTCTTCCTTCTCATTCTTTCTTGTTTTTGGATTATTCTTTTAAGCAAAAATCCGTTCTCCCCCTTTTGAATATAGTTCGTTGAATTGGACTTACATGCTGAGGGTTATTTGCTCCATTTGTGGTTGATATATACTTGGTATATCTTTTAGTAGATATACCCATGTATATATACCTTTGGGTCCGTATTATATATATTCTGTGTGTGTATATACTATATTTCGGCATAAATATCAATAATATTTTATATAACTTGTGTGCGTATATATAATATTATTTTTGGGGATATTAATCGATTTTTGGTTCATTTTGATCACCAACATCTTAAAACTTATTTGTTTTTTATAATGAACAAGTCGATGGATTCCGAAAGTGTTGGGATCCGTGAATGTTCCGGGGAGGTGCCACATTTAAATGGTGGAATGGCAATGATGTTGCGCATTCCGTGCATGCCAGTTGATGGCAGGCAACATTGGAATAATGTTTCCCATGGGATTGCTAATCACACGATAGTGACTCTAAGGACTTTGCTTCACGATCCTGGTAGAGCGTGGGGCTAATCGGCCACAAGCGGTTACCTTATTGTGTTGCCTAGGGCTCGCGCCCCGAGCAGCTGCCGCCGAGCGGAGCCTGGGTAGGCGCTTGAGCTCGAGTCGTCGTTAATGAAGCTCGCCTCGAGTTCGAAGTTCGGCTCCGGATCGGAGCTCAAGATTGATCTCGAGCTCGAGCTCGGTAATTTTTCCGGCTGCTCAAGCTCGCTCGAGCAGCTCGATTGTTCGACGTTCGAACTCGATCTGACTTGAGCTCGAGTTCGAGCTCGATTTTGACATTGAATCTTTGCATATTTAAAACTTTTGATTAAAATTCAACTACTATTGTATTTATCCAGGTAATAATATGAAGATCTTTAGGGAATTTTGAAGTTTAAAATTTTAATTTCTAATTGTTATTTAACTATATTTTTATTTTTATATAGATACTTTATGGATATATCATGTATTATATATATTATATGCGAGCGCTCGACGAGCCACGAGCCTAGAATATCTAGGCTCGGCTCGAGCTCGATTACTAGAACGAGCCCGCTCCGAGCTTTGACCGAGCGCTCGCTAAGCGGCTCGGCGAGCTGCTCGGCGTCATTTACACCACTTCAGTGTCTGCCCTAGTGGCTCGGCTAAAGCCACAAGGTCTAGTGTTTATGTGACGCTACAGTGGTCTGGGGACTATGGTGGTGTGACAAATGACTTCTCAACCGTAATCAATGGAAAGCCAAGCAGAAGCTTAGCTTTCAAGGGAAGTTATGAGTAAGAAGGGAATCGCCACTATGAGCGAACCGCTCATCCTAGTGAAAGGTTGAGGACAAATTTTGCTATGTTTAAACATGTGGAGTGATTGGGACGAGTGGAGGTCACAACCACCGAGGTACCCCCGTTGTGCGCTATAGACCACCCTTCATGGAGTGGATGTTTGGAAAATGGAACAAGGCACACGGGTTGGAGGACTACTACGAGATAGGAATAAGGAATCTGTTCCAATGTAGTTTTTCCTATTTATTTTTTTGAATAAAGTTGTAGTATCCTTGTGATACATTTTATTATTGAATAAAATATATTGATTGAGTTGAATCTTGGTAGATACGAATTACTTTTGCATAGTATATATTGTACAATATAAATAAAATGATTCCAATATGGGTGCGGTAGTGCATCATGTAGCATTATGTGGAAAATGCTAAAATGGCTTAATGGCCGGAACAAAATGTAACAAGCGTGTTCATATTTGAAATCCCGTAAAAGGACTTCGGTTCTAGTTCATGTTGAACGTACAGATTTCAAAGTAGGTTCAATTTGTCAAAAATTGGGATACTATATTAATCGTGAGCATCACAGCTCAAGTGTTGAATATTTTATATAATATTCTAAGAACGATTATATGAGTTTGATTCAACTAGTCGGAAATTTGGTTGATTTGTTCTTGTTAATTGTGTTATAATTAACTGATCAAAATTCCAAATTATACTAGTATGAAAGTGATTTGAGACAAATTGTTGGGACATTAAATTAAGCTTGAGCTTAACGAAATTGCTAATTAACTTAGGCATTGTTGAAATGATAATTGTGGTGCTTAATAGCACTGGACGTCCAAACAATGTTGAAATTAGCATTATGCAAAAGCTAATTAAATTTAGCATTGTAAAAAGTGCTTATGTGATTAGCACGAAAGAGGTTTGGCTTAATTGTGTAATTAACTAACAATCCTAGTGCTAAGTAGCACTATAATTATAAATTAAGCAACAAAAGGTTGTTGTGTGTTATAATTTAAAGCAATGGAATATTGCTTGGAGATCAGTGCTTTAGTTTGGAGCATTGATTCGTGCTTTGTGTAGAATGTTTCGTGCTTCATTACTAAGCACTGATTCGTGCTTCAACTTCGAAGCTAGATATCGTGGTCTTGACCTTTCGGTCAATCCCGAATGGATTCGTGAGGCTAATCGGTTACCCACAAGATGTGTTAACGTGTAACACATGTTTTTGTTCCTTATAAGAATAAAAGGAAAACCAAATTAATTCGTGGATTAATGCGGTTATGAATGATCGATGTGTCAACCATGAAACACCTATTGGTGATTTCGGCGCAAGCATTAGTATCGTACTCGAGCGTACGACACGGTATTCACATCAATAGAACGTTGTTGCCGAACATAAATATCAATACGTTGATAAGTTCGGGTCTACCTCAAGTATGTGGGGTGAGACAATACTTTGGACAAGTAAGTACCTTTTAAATGAGGTTACCCGCATGAAATTCCTACAAATTGTGGTACATAGGAGGTTTTCCTACTAATGCTGAAATGTGGGTGTGTCTTGCCAAATGTGTATACTGGGTTCTTAGTACACGAGTCCTATAGTTTGGATGTACATAAGAACACAATAAATTGAATCAAGAAATTCATCGTTACTTGAAGATGTATTTTCTGTGAAGGTTCAATATCGGACCTAGCACGTTGAAATGAACTTTCGACGTAGCTATGGTTGGAGGGTATGAAAGAGAACCCGAGCTCGAAGCTAGACGTAGCAAGAGAGCTAGGATTGCAAAATCCTTTGGTACATATTTTCTGACGTACATGTTGAATGTGATGCGCACAATCTAACTTGTTTACTAGAAAATGAACTGGATTTTCTGACAAGGTTGTATGAAAACGAGCCTCGAACATATGTAGAAGTGGTGACTTTTACAATGGACCCAACTCGAGAGAGGCTATCGAGAGTGAAGTAGATTCTATCTTAAAGAATCATACTTGGAACTGGTTGTTCTTCCTCCAGGTTGTAAAAACCTTGGGATCCTAAGTGGATCACTAGTCGGAAGATAATCGGTTGATTATATTGAAGTAAAAATCGGGCTTGTAATTGCGATTACATGCACCAGACGAGTGCCACGATTACTTCGATATGTATTCTCTGGTTATGAGAATGAAATCCATTAGTATGACAACTTGCCATAGCCGTCTAACGAGACATAGAAGTTCATCGAAATGGATGTATCGCTTTCCTTGATAGACATGAACAACCTGAGGGTTTTGTGGTTCCGCGCTATGGAAAGAAAGTGTGTAATTGGTGTAGATCATTATATTATTCGAAACAATTGCCTTAGTGTTTGACATGTGAGGTTTTGATCATGCAGGGATGACCAACGAGCCTTTAGTATACACAACGCAAAGTGAAGTGTGTCTACGTATTCGAGTACGATAGACGGTGAATATCCACTATTTTGTTATACACGTAACTCATCGCTGGCGTAGCTAAACGATCAGCTTAGGTCAACATCTACCAGACATGTTCAGTAGTCTGAGCATTTGACATGAAGGATATGTGGCTTGGCCGCATTTTAAATCCTCGGGATTAAAATCGGAGAAAACCTGTATGGTCTCAGTGTTACGCGGACCAATCTAATGAGTTGATTGAACTTGCAAACGATGATAACTCAGAGTGGCCTTGGACACCATTAGATACTAACGTATAACGTAGCATTAATCACCGAAGCATTGTTAACTTCTACGGAGAATATTCAGATTTATTCGGAAGTTTAATTTGTATCAAATGGGTGTACTAGGAACATTTGCTTTTGTGGTTTACAAACTCGTAGCATACGAGGTAACCCTAGTGTACTTACGGCCTAGCAAGCATAGTGAGAAGTCTATGAGATACGTAAGGTATTCTGGACTTCTGGATTTCACTACGGGGATATCTAGGCCGGTAACTTTGGAAAGTGATAGCACAGATATCAAGGAACGCTAAGTCCATCAAAGCTACGTCTTCACGTAGGCAAGTGCAGTTGGTTGTATGAAAATTTTGAAACAATTTGTGATAACAAAGATCCATGACGGGATCCAAAGCTGGGAGCTTTACACTTGTGGCGCGAGCGAGGTAGGCCCGAATGGCTATGCCATTATTTTCGAAAATGTTCCTAGTGGTAAACTCGTACCTCCAATTTGTGTGCATTGCGATAGTTAAAGCCAAAATTGGTTAAGTACAGAGTTAGATGTGGAATGGTAAGTCTAGACTTATAAGTCGTTGACAAAATACATTAAACAATTTCTCACAACAGGGGTTATCTCTATTGACTACGTGATGTCAAAAGAATAACGTAGCGGCCGTAACTCGCTAACTCGCTAACCCGAGGGTAAGCAATGGTTTGTGGAGAAGGTGAACGAGGAATGGGTTAAAGGCCCTTGGACTAAAGTTCCTATAGTGGATACCCAACCTAGTGGCACCTAGGTTCAATGGGACAACTAAATTATGGAACGGAGCGTGTCAGGTCTCACTGTGGGGTCTCGGATTCCTTACACTCCTCGTTAGAAATAAGTGGCTCCCCGCCAAGGTTAGCATGTTGATGCTTTATGATACGAATGTCGGTTGACATGTGTGAGTATGGGCACAATTCATCACAAACTCTTTGCAGAACCAGGACGGTGACACCACCAAATGGCACACTCATTAGAACAGAGCATGGTTGGGAGGTTTCCTGTGTGAGATATGTCATCGTCTACACGAACGGCAGTTGGTTCAAAGACATCGCGTTCTACTGTACCGCCAGTAGAAGTAAACATGTCTTCACAAGGGAAGTTTAAAGGGTATAGTGATCCCTAACCTATCCTATGCAGGGGATCGGACGTTGAACACAGTTGTTTCCGATTTCAAAATACCCTGAAAATGAGTTTTTCATTCATGTGGGGGATTGTTGGAGAACAATAGCATAAAATGGAATAAATGGCATATTAAGGTGGCTATTTTGTGGTACAAATTATCAGTGGGTCCACTTCTGATTTGGGTCGGGTCAAAGTGGATTCGGGTTCTTCGTAGTGAGACGAAGAGATTGATATATTGTACCTCAAACGGTAATGGTGAATGAGATATTGTTCTCAAAGTAGACCTATTGAGTTGGAAAAATGAAGGGAAAAGTGAGCTTTGTCCCACATTGTTTTGGAAAGAGGATTTGCCCCCCTTATATACAAGAGCTCTTTTGAAGCTTATAGAATTGTAGAGCATAGAGGCTCTCTCACGTGGGGGTGGGGGTGCAAATCAAATTCCAACAAGAGATGAGATGAAAAAGGCTTGATTCAAGCCTATCAAGCCTGAGCTCGTGTGCGCCGGCACCTGCGGGCACGAAATTAACCGAGAGTGGTGGCCAACAGTCCATTTAACCCAGTTTTGAATTTTGAATTTAATTCTGTTAATGGGGTTCTGTTTCAAATGTTACACAACGTGTAATTAATGCCAACTAAATGTAACAACGTGTAATTAATGCCAACTAAATGTTATTTAATACTCCAATCCTATATAAGAAGGGTAGTAAGAGCAAGTGATTAACAACAAGGTGAGGGAAGAACAAGAGATGCACAACACACAAAGATAAACATATTTTCTTCTCAAAACTCTGCTCCTACTCCTTTTCTTGCTACTGTGTTTTGCCCGTGCTCTTGTTCGCCGGGTTCGCTCGTTTGGGTGCTCAAACGTCGAACCGTTGTACGTTTTATCATGGGAACCTAGGCACAACGCTCCTAGCACTTTTGGGAGGTGGCAAATAAGATTTTAAGGAAAGAAAGGCATCTCGCCTAACTCGTACATTCTTTCTTCCTTCTCTTTCTTTCTTGTTTTGGATTATGCTTTTAAGCAAAAATCTGTTCCCTCTTGATTATTCGTGAATTACTAATCTAAGGATTATTAGCTCCAATTTTGGTTGATATATATTGGTATATCTTTTTCGTAGATATACATGTATATATAACCTTTGGGTCCGTCTATATATATATTTGTGTGTATATATATACTTATTGGATAAATATCCCAATAATATTTATATATTGTTTGTGTATATATAGAATTATTTTTGGGATTATTAAATCGATTTGGTTCATTATCACCAACAGCTTTGCATCTCTTATGAACATGCAAGGGTATGTCCTGGGATTGTAGAGTGTGTAGAATGATATTTTGATGGCCCAGATGGCTAATCTCATCTTGAAATTCCTATAGAGATTCCGAAGCCTCCTGATTCATGGGTTTGGCTGGCATTGGGATCATAAAGGAGACGTATACGATCAACATCCTGTTATAATCATCTTATGGGGCCTATTCTGGATGAACAGGCATGGAATAATTGTGGAAAATCCAAGGCCACCAAAGGGTAAAGACCTTCTGTTGTCAAATTGTTTCATCTTTAATTGCCAACCCGTGAATGTTTTTATTGTTGAAAGACGTTAATTGTGACTTAATTTGTCATATGTGTAGGGTGGCAATGAGAGTGCCTTCACGGTTTTTGCAACGGTGTCTAGAATCAATAAAGCTTGGAATATTTTTGGGTTTGGTGATGTCCTTCTGCTAGGGTTAACATTACTGCTTGGTTCTTTGAATGCATTCATAATTTAGAAGATGATTTGTTGTCCAAGTTTGTCATGTTGTTATGGGGGTTTTGGTGCCGCCGAAATGAGTTTAGTTTGGCTATGGCTACCCTTTTGAATTTGAATGGGATGTTACGGTTGTGCGCTACTGTTTTTTTTGGACAATTGGAAGCGGCAAAACTTTGAGACCAGTGAATTGCGTGTTCTGCTGCTATGGAACGTGGACGAAGCCGGATCGAGGCCGATTGAAATTAAATACTGATGTAGCGCTGGATCACGATAATAATATGATGGGGTTCGGCTGGGTCTTACGAGATGACATGGGGAATTTTTAGCAGCCAAAAATGTCCGTATGGAGGGTTCCTATGAAGTTAAACAAGTCGAAGCATAAGTATGAGAGAGGCTTTTCTTGGCTAAAAGACACTGGGATGGGTAAGTGGATGTGGAATCAGACTCTCATTTACTTGTTAATGCTTTTTTTCTGTTTATTTTCATTGATTGGGGATGTTAAATTTCGTACTGTTAAGCGATTTGCGAATCGTGTCGCTCACATTGTTGCTAGGGAGTCGTTTCTGAGTCAGGTTGCGGGGAGTGGTTTGATTCCACCTTCTTTTCTTGTCAATTGTCTTGCTGATGATTTAATGAATTAATCTTTTATCTCCCAAAAAAATCGAATAAAACTAAATACTTTAAAATTATACTTTATTAATGTTAAAACTAATTATTTGATTATTTAAATGTTTGTAGGCATTTGACCCAAAGCCCTACTCAACGAAGGAAATAAATGAGATTCGTGAGATTTGAGCAAATATTTTAGTGAAGAATGCTTATAAAATTTTTGTAGGTAAAACATTTTGATTTAGATATTGTTGTATGGTGTCGTATTATTGATATGTTGTTGATGATTAATATAAATATGACGGAGTAGTGTTAAATATAATGTTTGAACTCTTATTTAGTTAATTTTAATGATGTGTTAGTACTTAGCTTATATGTGTTTAATTATTATAGTAAAAGACATTTTTTGTCCTATGAATTATAGTGACACGGACAATTTTAGTCTTCCATAAAAAAATTTGGCAATTTATGGACACACTTATTGTGACGAGGATAATTTTGGTCCTCCGTCTGTATTCTCGTTAGATGACTATTTGAGAGGGGGGTATTTGCGTCATTTCATGAATCTCCCAAAATGAACATTCGGCCTTGGAACTGGGTTTCTATAGGAGTTAATTCCAGCAAAGGTCCTCCGACTATCATAATTTTCCACATGTGGTCTCATCTTTTAATTTGGACAGAAAAGACACTTGACTATTCAACATCATTCCGTCAAAGGTCCTTCCGTCAATTAAACTCAATTTAATGTTAATTTAAGGGGTATATCTGTCATTCAAAAGCATATGTGTCTTCTATCCATCACTATACACTATATATTCACTTCTCCTTCCTTTCTTCCTTGAATCGGCACCCCTGTATGCAACCACCATTGTACTGCAACCAAAAACCATCACCGGCCGGTGGTACTGCACTTCCCTAAGGAATTCCAGTTTCGCACTGTGAGCATATAGCCATCAATGTGCAATCCAACCTTAGGCTTTTAGTTGAGATGGAGCACATGCTTCAATTTGGTATCAGAGGCCAGACAAAGGTCATGGGTTTGGAACCCACCGCACACGTGAGGGGGCGTGTGAGCATATAGCCATCAATGTGCATCCAACTATCAGCTTAGGCTTTTAGTTGAGAATCTGTCAAAAAATTTCGGTGTGCCGATGAGGAGACCCACCGCCAAGAAGCGTGACTACGTCTCTTCTCCGAGGTCTAGTTCATCTGGCCTTCGACCTCCAGTACTTCGAGTCTTCGACTCCCTGTAGCAGAAACACATCAAGGATAAATTGGGGTTCAAATTCTAAAAGAAAGTATGTACATACAGAATAAACACTTCTATATTATATTCAACCATCATGTACTTTCATAAGTGATATTAAACTATAAGAAAATGTTATGAAACTTCACTACTATCATCATGCATGCAAAACTTCTTGTCCAAAACTATTGCTAATTGATAAAAGAAAACACAATTGCATGAACCTTAGCTTGTAGTGATAATAATACAAAAGAATACAAGTTATATTGAATAACTAACCTTCTCAATTCAATGAATTACATGCCCGTGAATGGTAGATTGCCAAAGGTCGCATTTCTGCTTGACAAAGCTTGCAGTATTACTTTAAATTAGAGTTCTACGTTAACGAAATGAGGATATGATGATAGTGGTTAGCAATTGGAAGCTATGTGTTATCTTGATTGTCTGTCAAATACCGACATCCTGAGATAACTTTCATGTGTTTTTGATACAAATGTATTGAATAAGAATGGCAAATAATGATTTCAAATAAAATAAAATTTTACCAACTCATCTTTAACATGCTTCATTTCTTACTTCACTATATTGACATTTGTGTTTAAACCAGAATGCAACTTTTAGTTGAATATATGAGTGTCCTGTGTCCCACATTATTTCACTTTAAACACTGATGTTATATTCTTCAACCTTGACTCTTCTCTTCACCTGTACTAATGTTACTCTTCCATTTTCCGTCTCCTTTTCTTCATCTTCTTCCTCTCCCTCAAAAAGCAGACGACTCAGATACTATTGAACAAATGGGTTCCGCTCTTAAGCTATTCTACATTATTAGTTAGTTAGTGATCTTGTTTTATTCCATATTCAACTCAGCTTATGTGGGTAATCTCACTGACTATTAGAATCGTACGTGGAGAATTCGAATTTCGGTTATAGTGTACTACAAGAATAATACAATATATTTCGCTTAATGTGTAGCTTCTATCTATATTACTACTACACACTCTGTTTTTTTTAAAGTGTCATTCAATTGCTCATTTTTGGCCTTTTTTCTTTGTCTATTTCCTAAATCAACACCAGCTGTTATCAAAATGCGGGCCGCTAGGCGCTCCCCTCAGCTTGCCAAAAGTTCTATGGTCCCGCGACATGTTGAGTAAATTGTATTGAATTTTTTTATTTAATGTGTTAGTTTGGTTTTTTGCGGTGTAGAAGTGAGTACCGTTTTGAGTATATCGGATTTACGGGAAGTGGAGGCATAATTTTTGTGTATCTTCGCGTTCTTGTCCGTGGCTGTGGTGTGTTTGGAATATTCTTTGGTAAGCTACTTATAAAATAAATCGAAGTGTCACTTGGTCGTGTTGGACATAAGGCAGTTTGGCCCTAATAATGTGTTTGCTTATAGGCAGATGATCAAGTCCTTGGTCTTCTAAACTAGGAAGAATAGATAGGTTTTTAGTACTTTAAGTGATGGTGCGCAATTATATAAAATATACTCAAAACACTTGTATACAACCACCTTACGGTTAAATAAATTTGTAAAAAAAATAATAGAAATAAATAAATAGAAGGATACCTATATGGGGGTATACTAACCTAGTAGAAATTTCCTGAAAACTGGAAAATAGAAACAGAAAAACATGTTTATTTAAACACAGTTATTCCATTTTGAAGAATGAAAATTAATTTCTAGAAATTTATCTGGAAAACTGGAACACACTTAAAAACTGTTTTCAAAAAGGAAACATATATCTATTTATCATCTGTTTAGTTATTATTTCCTAATAACTCTAAGCAATTACTTATGATTACATTAATTATCATCTTATTTCTACTTATCACTAATCTTACTTCTTTATTCCAACTTACTTTACTTATTTAAACATAATTTATAATTTATGCTTACAACTTTAAAGTTAGACATTATTTAAATTATCAAAAGATCGAATTAATACTCTAGATATAATGTTTTTTAGAATTTTGATTGAACCTCAATAGATTATTAAGTTATTGATAATATTTATTTAATTATGTTACATCAATAATACAAGTCGGATCAACATAATCGGTAATATATATTAAATTTCACATAAAAATTTAGATTCAAAGTAAAAGTATATATATATATTTATCATGTCATTCCAAAATGAATATATCCGAAATAAAATATTTTAAATATTAGCTCAAAAAATAATTAGTAATTTAACTAAATAATAAGTTTATTCAGGTAAAAAATTGAAAAATTAGAAATACAGGAAGAAAGAGAACCATTTTCTGTTACTAAACCAAGTTTTTCATAAACAAGAAAACAGATAATGAAAAACAGAGATTTTGAAAAACTGAAAAATAGAAAACAATAAAACAGAGAACAGTTTTCTTTAGTTGGTTAACGGACCCTATGTTTATTCCTATTGAATTTTAAAAAATTTATTTAATTAAAATTGAGATTTTAATTTTTATTTTTTGTAATAAAAAATATATGGAGAAAATAAAAAACAAAACAGGTCTTATTGAAATGGAGAAGGTACGCTCATTCATTAACAATATTACTGTTATTGCAACCTTAATCACCCTGTAACAAAAGACTTATATCCAAGAATCATCATAGAAAGAAAATTAATATATAAAAAATCTAAGACCTAATGTTTATTCTGTCTAAATTAAAAAGACGAGGAACTAAATTGTGAAAAAGGTATCATGATAGCTGGATCTCTAAATAAAAATGAGTGACCTATGCGCTGATGCAATAAACTCTATTCTCCATATGCCAGTACAAAATATAAACAATTTATGCCAGTTCTGAGGAAAGGTGTAAATATGAATCGAGCGACAGGAGAACATCATTGTGCTAATACGCAAAGTACAACCAGTATCCACAGTAGTCACAAAAATGATGGATTACATCTACCAGTCTGTTGTATCCATTTCAGAGCAGTGCCATATGAACACAGTTAATTAACCGCATGAATGTCTGTCAGTGAGTGAATGAGCCTATCCGCCAGACAGCTATCACTGCTCCGCATCGTGTCCTATACACAATTTCATAACCGGAACTTCTGTCAGCTGGATTCAGCACACAGATTGAAATGCTTTTGTTAATCAGGATGCATCTCAACGAGCTGCTATAACCTGCTCAGTTATTTTATGCATCTATATTGGTAATATGCTTAGGTTCTGAATGTTCTTTAACTTATCTAGTTATAAGTCAATTTAGCTATATAATAAATTATTAAAATGATATATGGGGTTTTATTCATAATTTTGCGGAATTAGACCAGATGTGGAGTATTTGTCCTGTACCAACAAACTCTCCTCCGCGGTATCATTATTAACTTCTGGATGCGGCGCTACCTGCGAAGGGGGCCCAAAAAATCATACGCTACTACTACGTGGTTGGAGCCTTTAGTTGGATGATAATCCAAGAAAGAACATGCGCGCCGGCAACAACCTATCAGCTATATCAATCCCGTTCGAGGCAATTTTTCGCTGAGATTAGGAGTGGTGACCGGTCGAATCCTTTTCAAAGGGCACGGATAGAGCCGGGCAGCCTCACACCTGTTGAAATTAGAGAACCAAGCAACTGAGTAAGTCCAGCCGATAGTGTATCGGCTACTTCTTTATCTATATATCTCAGTTACTTTGTAATATTCCCGAAGCTTCATGTCTAGCAAACTGCTGAAACAAGGCTTCCAGCTTATATCTGACTGATATTACTGGACTGAGGTACCCCATTCTTATTATAGATACATAGCCACACTGGATTTATAGGGCTATAGACTACACCTCTTACCAGGCAGACAGCATTAATTGATATCCAAAATGATTTGATTATTGCATAATGAGTTGAGATTAATAAACTACGTAAGAAAGATATAATAATAAATAGAAGTTAAGGCAAGAAGAAAAAGCAGGTTTTATTAGGGAGAGTCAGAAGCTAATATATTAGACGAGCTGATTCAGCAAAGTCTTCGGTATAATATCCACTTGGTCCGTGCCCAGATGAACATAATTTTATACACTAATTTTCATAGTAGATAGAGAAACATGCAATGTATGGATGATCACTACCGAACGAGCCCACTTAGAAGATTTGAACAAACTCACACACTAATTAATTATTTTATCATAGGATGCACCTAATCTCTCTATGAGAGGGAGGGTATTATGCGTCAGAGTCATAATACATCTCATTCCTCTTCTCTATACCTCCCTCTACGTATTGAGGGTAGCGTAAACTGTCTAATTTGCACCTTATCCAAGAATATGGAACTATGTGTATCACACTCACACCTCACTTCACCAATTATGGCAGGAAAGTCTACGCAGCTATTTCAGATATTTAAAAAGATGTGTGGAAATAGGGGGCTTGTTAGAGTGTCATATGGGATTCAGATCGCAGTATTATCCAAGAACATGGTAAGAGCGCGAGGATTTAACAGGGTCGGATCAAGTGGTATTCAAGTGCTATATATGTGGGTGACCCTCTTTATTATCTGATGAGACGGTCGGTAATGTAGCTGGTGAGAATTAGAGCACTTGGAAATGATGGGCGTATGTCTATTAATTAATACGTTGGGTATCATATAGGGGAGTATCAACGAGTATTCGCTCTCTTGTACAGGGGAGGTATTAGGCTGAATTATGGTCATCGTCAAATCAGAAATTTGGATTAACGTGGTGGTTTGTGAGCTTCTAGCCTTAATGGTTGTGGACCAGACACTGGACACTGGTATACACCATCACTATGAATAAGAGTATATGTGGTACGGTTCAGCTTTCGCGCCCGTGAGGTGACCGTAGAGAGCGGACATTAGTCGAGAAACGAGCGGTAAGAGCGCGAGCTTGTACTCCTAAGATCTCATTGGGCCTATTGGGTGCCGTGTGTTTCTGGGGAGTCATGTTAAACTCAACAGAACATTTGGGATATCCTCGGTATCGGGTCCACCCTCGGGCGATATAGAGCATTGCTTTCTTTAGGCAATGAAGAAAATCAGAATATAGGCTTCGGAACTAACGGGCGGAATCCCTCCCACCGTTTGGGACGCAAGCTGTTTCGTGAACAGACACTGGGAAGAAAAATCGGTTTTCGATTGTCAGGAGTAAAAGACGCATCCTGCGCGCAGCCATGCTTCGCCTACCTTCGACAAAGATTGGTATAATGTTCCGTTTGTGTATAGGTGAGCAGTAAAAGACTATCTCTCCAGCGCGGCACATTCGCAAATATGCCCTTTAGGAGAAAAAAGATAACCTCAATAAGGAGTTTATGCCTGGTACACCTTGCAGGACGGGGCTGTAATATAATGTCCGTTGTTATGTGGGGAAGAAAATGACCTAATCTAACCATCTCACCGTCCGCAGCAGAGATGCACCTAGTGTAGAGGAACAATATGGACTATTGTGTTTATCTTCCGACGCCAGATATGCAAGCAGACAAGGTGGGTTCAGCTGAACGGCAGGTTAGCATGGTGCTACCGGCTGGTAATCAACACAAGTCGACGGCTGAGGGGCGAAATGGTTTGGGACGAAGTGGTTTCGGTACTACACTGGGTAACGTTTGATGCTTGCGTATGCTGTGGCTGGCTTAGATGGGAATGAGCCATGGTTGTTCTACCCATGTGTATATGTGAGATAAATATTTTCTCCTAAGGGGCATAATGTCGAAGGTGGATGATGGTCTAGATAAGTATTTTCTCCTAAAGGACATATTTGCCAAGGTGGAGATTTATTGAGTTATCTTTTTCTCCTAAAGGGCATATTTGCGAAGGTGGAGATAGTCTTTTCTCCTAAAGGGCATATATGTGAAGGTGGAGATGGTGAGATAAGTCTTTTCTCCTAAAGAACATATTCGTCAAGGTGGAGATTTGTTGAGTTATCTTTTTCTCCTAAAGAGCATATTCGCCAAGGTGGAGATGTGATACCAATTTGTTGAGATTAACTAGAACAAGAAATCAATAACAATGGCAGAAAGGGGTAAAGAGGACAGATTTACGTGGTTCGACAATGTGCCTACGTCCACGGGAGTGAAACTATACTCTTATTCATAGTGATGGTGATAGTGGTGACACAACCCCTTAGTGATACAACCAATATATTTATAGGCATCTAATCCCTGTACAAAAGGGTCTACTCGTTTCACTCCTATTCCTATTATGAGACAAACTCATATTCTAATCCCTATATGAGACAAACTCAACACATAAGCAATTAACTTACAGACTTTAGAATGATTGGGACAAGTTTACCATTTTAAATATGAATCTTGTAGATATTCCACCTAATCTGAATTGCTTGTGCTTTAGCTATTTTAGTGGGAGAGAACAAATTTGTTCCATGAATCTGTAGTCAAGAACAAACCACTCAAGGATGGAATAAAGAGAAATGAGATATCATGAATGACGCAAATACCCCCCTCTCAAATGGTCATCTAACGGGAATACATATGGAGGGTTAAAATTGTGCTCGTCATAATAAGTGTTTCTATAAATTGTTTAAATTTTGTATGGAGGACCAAAATTATCCGTGTCACTATAAGTCTGACCAAAAATGTCTTTTACTCTTATTATTAATTTAGTAGCGTTACTTATATGTATATTATTCATTAATCTGTTGGTGTGGTGTAGTTGATATAATTGGCATGGTATGGTGTAGTGTAGTAAAGTGTTGGTGTGGTGTAGACTATGGCTGGACTCTCTCGCTCCTATCCCGTTTTTGCCTTTGAAAAGGATGCCGCCACCACCGATCAGAAGAAATGAGTGATTTGGCCGGCGATGTTTTTGGAAATCAATAAAATAATAGTATGTTTTTTTTTTGGCCGGCGATGAATAATGATGGGATGTACAGGACAAAAAATTGGAATTTATAAATTAAATTTAAAATTTTTTAAATAATAATAATAATAATAATAATAATAATAATAATAATATTATGCACCTTATCCTCTTAAAAAATGACAATCTGTGTCTGATCCTATGTGTAGGATCAGACGCATATTTTGCATTAAGATATTACTCCTGACGCATATTGTTCAACTAATCTGCGTCTCTTGCACATGCGTCTGAAGTACTTCAGACGTAGATGACTCATTCTGTACTAGTGATCATGGTTTCCTATTGTCTACTCAACAATGATTTCTCCTTCGCTCGATCTCCCAATATTTACATCTTATTAGCATGTAAATTTTATATTTGTCTGGCAGATATAGTCACTATTCACATTTATTAGAGCATCCATAGTAGTGATTTTTTTTTATTTTTTTTTTTGTGATTTTTGAATAGTTTTGTAGGTGTGATCAAGGTTGCAAAAAATGTTAGGCGCCCCATAGGTGCCGATTTTTTTATTTTATTTTTAATTTTTTTAAAAATAAAAATAAACAATTTTAAATTAAAAATTTTAAAATTCAATAGGAAAACATAGGGTCCGTTAACCAACAGAAACTGTTCTCTGTTTTTTGTTTCTAATTTTCAGTTTTCAATCTCCTGTTTTTCATTATCTGTTTTCTGTTTAGAAAACTTGTTTAGTAACAGAAAATTGTTCTCTTTCTTCTGTTTTCTAATTTTTCAGTTTTTACCTAAAACTTAATTTAGATAATTCTAATATTTTTTGAGCTAATATTTAAAATATTTTTTTCGGATATATTCATTTGAATGACATGTATACATATATATAACTTTTACTTTGAATTCTAATTTATGTGAAATTTCAATATCCGATAGTTGGACCGAACTTGTATTATGATGTAACATAATTAAAAATATTCAAACTAATAATCTATGAGTTCAATCAAAATCTAAAACATTATCTAGAGTTTAATTCTGAATTTTGATAATTTAAATAATGTCTAACTTAAAGTGTAAGCAAATAAATTATGTTAAATAAGTAAAGTAAGTAGAAAAGACAAGAAGATAGTGATAAGTAAAATAAGATGATAATTAATGTAATCATAGTAATGTGGTTATAGTGAAATATAACTAAACAGATGATAAATGATTATGTTTTCCATTTTGAAAACAGTTTTTAAGTGTGTTCCAGTTTTCCAGAAATTTCTAGAAATTATTTTCAGTTTTCAAAATGGAAAACTGTGTTAATAAACATGTTTTCTGTTTTCTATTTTCCAGTTTTCAGAAATTTCAAGTTAGTAAATACCCCCCATAAGGTTCCTCTTTTATTATTTTTATTATTTTTTTTTTACAAATTATTTACGTAAGTGGTTGTAAAATCGTTTTGGATATTGTTAAAACCATCTAAATACATAAAAAATTAAAATTAAGAGTAAAAGAAGCATTGTTTTATAGAAATTAGAGGGCCAAACTGCCTTTGAAAAAATACACGATTTAAAAAAAAAAAATTCCAAAACCGACAACCGAGTCAAAAGTTATGCCTTCCCGAACTTTTAACACTTTACAACGCAAAAAATAAAAAAATAAAAAAAATTAAAATTAAACGTCCGAACCGGGCGGCGCCTAGGCGCGATTTTGTAACACTGGGTGTGATTAGGAAATAGACAAAGAAAAAAGGGCAAAAATACAATTGATGACACTTTAAAAAATAACAGGTGGTTAATTAATTATTACAGGCAAATATAAATTATTTTGTACTGAATAATATTAATACACTAAGTACCAAATGAATAAATAAATAAATAAATAAATATATATATACTACCACTATACTATATATATATATATATATATATATTTATATATAGGTATACTATATATATATATATGAATTTTAATTGTATCTTGATAAGCATAAGTCTGTATCTTGATAAGCATAATCTGTGTATATACTTTATGAAACAGTTCATTATTAAAAAGAGACATAATCTTTTTTTTGAATACTATTGGACCCTGTTAACATTGTACGTATCTGTTCATATAACTTCTCAACCCTACCTGAAGCCGCCAATGAGTTACGATATCCGCCTCCGACTGAGCTCAACCCATGACCTCCCAACTTGGGAGAATCACTTCATGGCCCGCTTAACCACAAAGGTCTTTGGCAAAAAGAAGACATAATTAGAAAGTAAATTATTAATTAAATTGTCTAATATAATTGTCCTACTAATTGATTCCATGGTACTAAATTAATTCATACATTTCAAAGAATTTTAAAGCTAAATACCTATTAATTGCCTTAATAGTTAAGATAATCATTAGTCACATCAATAGTACTAAAAGTATATTTTAAATTTTTAATAAATAAGTTATAATATTATTACAAGACTATGTGGTCTAATGGTACTCGGGTTAAACTTCCATTTGGAAGGTTGTGAGTTCAAGCCTCCACCGGCCTCAGTGGAGGCCGTTATTGGTTCTTTGTTTTAGTAGGTTGAGAAGTATCATCAGATATTACATTAAAAACCTTGATGTAATTACGTTGGAGGATAGGAGGAAGATGAAGTCGGATCAAATTGGGGATTATGAAATAAATTAAATTTTAATTATCTATAGAAACTTTTAGAGTGAATTTCATTTTTGGTTACTATATAGGGGTGTTTCCAATTTTAGTCCACCTTAATTTTTTTGCCACTTTATGACCCCACTTATTGAATGTGTTCCACTTTTAGTCCACTGTTAGTATTCCATTAAGAGGCCGTGTAATCTAGGGGTATTTTGATCTTTCTCTCATCCAAGACTATGTTTGACTAAAAAATGTGAACATTAAACCTAAAACCTAAGAAACCTCGCGGTCCACGTTCGGAACGAACAAAACCATGTAGCTTTGGCTTCCCATTCTTGTTGTTCGAAGAGCCATCTTCGAATATCGAAGGAGGAGACGAAACGCCTAGATTAAAAGAGAAGAGACAACATAAAAAGACCAAAATACCTTGATTAACGGCCTCTTGGCGAAATATTAACGGTGGACTAAAAGTGGAACACATTCAATAACAGTGGTTGTAAAGTGGCAAAAAAAAAATAAGGTGGACTAAAATTGAAACGTTCCTATAACAGTAGGACCAAAAATGGAATTCGG
>VALG01010531.1:0-14334 GCA_009835305.1 Ipomoea purpurea
CCGTGCATTTTTTTTCAAATGTTATTGCATGGTCCTTTAGTTTAGAGCATTTTAACAATGCTTGTTAAATTTCAAAGCGTTTGGATGATTATTTCATTGAAAACGACGATGTCCAAATTTATGCCCAGCTGTCCGCAAAGTCCCTAGTCTGACTTAGCCAAGTACTTGGGGTTGTTGGGAATGTGAGATGAATATATGACATTTCATTTGCCTCACTAATTAAGTAGTACAATAAGCTCTAAAACCAATGTATATGCCATTTTGGCACGAGAACGAGGTAAAACGACATAGGCCAAGGCACAACACGCAACCGTCGTAAAAGTACTGGGGTGGCTGGCGGGTAAACCTCTGTTGCGTGAAATTTTCCGCACGAGTCCGCAACTGTGCGCATTTTGGGCGGCCTCGTTCCGCATAAGTCCGCAACCTCGGCACCCACGTACCGCAACTTTCCGCAACCTCGGCACCCCTGTACCGCAACTTTCCGCAATCTCGGCACCCCCGTACCGCATAAGTCCGCAACTTTCCGCAAC
Source organism: Ipomoea purpurea (assembly GCA_009835305.1). NCBI lineage: Eukaryota > Viridiplantae > Streptophyta > Magnoliopsida > Solanales > Convolvulaceae > Ipomoea > Ipomoea purpurea. The sequence continues at coordinate 531 of VALG01010531.1, forward strand.
CTCGGAACCCACGTACCGCAACTTTCCGCAACCTCGGCACCCCTGTACCGCAACTTTCCGCAATCTCGGACCCCCGTACCGCAACTTTCCGCAATTTTCCGCAACCTCGGAACCCACGTACCGCAATTTTCCGCAACCTCGGCACACCCGTACCGCAATTTTCCGCACCCTCGGCACCCACGTACCGCAACTTTCCGCAACCTTGGCACCCACGTACCGCAACTTTCCGCAACTTGGGCACCCTCGTTCCGCATAAGTCCGCAACCTGGGCGCACCGCAACCCTCGTTCCGCATAAGTCCGCAACTTGGGCCCTCGTTCCGCATAAGTCCGCAACTTGGGCGCCCTCGTTCCGCAACTTTCCGCAACCTGGGCGCCCTCGTGCCGCATGAGTCCGCAACCTGGGTGCCGTTCCGCAACTTTCCGCAACCTGGGCGCCCTCGTTCCGCATAAGTCCGCAACTTTCCGCAACCTCGCCACACTCGTTCCGCAACTGTGCGCTACTTGGCTGCCCTCGTTCCGCATAAGTCCGCAACTTGGGCACCCACGTACCCCAACTTTCCGCAACTGGGCACGTGCAACTTGGCACCCACGTACCCAACTTTCCGCAACTTGGCACCCACGTACCCCAACTTTCCGCAACTTGGGCACCCACGTACCGCAACTTTCCGCAACTTGGGCACCCTCGTTCCGCATAAGTCCGCAACCTGGGCGCCTCGTTCCGCATAAGTCCGCAACCCCTCGTTCCGCATAAAACTTGGTCGTTCCGCATAAGTCCGCAACTTGGGCGCCCTCGTTCCGCAACTTTCCGCAACCTGGGCGCCCTCGTGCCGCATGAGTCCGCAACCTGGGTGCCCTCGTTCCGCAACTTTCCGCAACCTGGGCGCCCTCGTTCCGCATAAGTCCGCAACTTTCCGCAACCTGGGCGCCCTCGTTCCGCATAAGTCCGCAACTTTCCGCAACCTTCGTTCCGCAACTGTGCGCTACTTGGCTGCCCTCGTTCCGCATAAGTCCGCAACTTGGGCACCCACGTACCCCAACTTTCCGCAACTTGGGCACCCCGTACCCCAACTTTCGCAACTTGGGCACCCACGTACCCCAACTTTCCGCAACTTGGCACCCACGTACCCCAACTTTCCGCAACTTTTACCCAACTTTCCGCAACTTGGGCACCCACGTACCCCAACTTTCCGCAACTTGGGCACCCTCGTACCCAACTTTCCGCAACTTTCCGCAACCTGGGCGCCCTCGTTTTCCGCAACTTTCCGCAACCTGGGCGCCCTCGTTCCGCATGAGTCCGCAACCTGGGTGCCCTCGTTCCGCAACTTTCCGCAACTGGGCGCCCTCGTGCCGCATAAGTCCGCAACCTGGGCGCCCTCGTTCCGCATAAGTCCGCAACTTTCCGCAACCTCGCCACACTCGTTCCGCAACTGTGCGCTACTTGGCTGCCCTCGTTCCGCATAAGTCCGCAACTTGGGCACCCACGTACCGCAACTTTCCGCAACTTGGGCACCCACGTACCCCAACTTTCCGCAACTTGGGCACCCGTACCCCAACTTTCCGCAACTTGGGCACCCTCGTACCCCAAACTTTCCGCAACCTGGGCGTTCCGCAACTTTCCGCAACCTGGGCGCCCTCGTTCCGCATGAAACCTGGGTGCCCTCGTTCCGCAACTTTCCGCAACCTGGGCCCCTCGTTCCGCATAAGTCCGCAACTTTCCGCAACCTCGCCACACTCGTTCCGCAACTGTGCGCTACTTGGCTGCCCTCGTTCCGCATAAGTCCGCAACTTGGGCACCCACGTACCCAACTTTCCGCAACTTGGGCACCCACGTACCCCAACTTTCCGCAACTTGGGCACCCACGTACCCCAACTTTCCGCAACCTGGGGCCCTCGTTCCGCAACTTTCCGCAACATAAGTCCGCAACCTGGGCGCCCTCGTTCCGCATAAGTCCGCAACTTTCCGCAACCTTCGTTCCGCAACTGTGCGCTACTTGGCTGCCCTCGTTCCGCATAAGTCCGCAACTTGGGCCCTCGTTCCGCAACTTTCCGCAACCTGGGCGCCCTCGTGCCGCATGAGTCCGCAACCTGGGTGCCCTCGTTCCGCAACTTTCCGCAACCTGGGCGCCCTCGTTCCGCATAAGTCCGCAACTTTCCGCAACCTCGCCACACTCGTTCCGCAACTGTGCGCTACTTGGCTGCCCTCGTTCCGCATAAGTCCGCAACTTGGGCACCCACGTACCCCAACTTTCCGCAACTTGGGCACCCGTACCCCAACTTTCCGCAACCTGGGGCCCTCGTTCCGCAACTTTCCGCAACCTGGGCGCCCTCGTGCCGCATAAGTCCGCAACCTGGGCGCCCTCGTTCCGCATAAGTCCGCAACTTTCCGCAACCTCGCCACACTCGTTCCGCAACTGTGCGCTACTTGGCTGCCCTCGTTCCGCACCGCAACTTGGGCAACTTTCCGCAACACCGCAACCTGGGTGCCCTCGTTCCGCAACTTTCCGCAACCTGGGCGCCCTCGTTCCCCGCAACTTTCCGCAACCTGGCGCCCTCGTTCCGCATAAGTCCGCAACTTTCCGCAACCTCGCCTTCCGCAACTGTGCGCTACTTGGCTGCCCTCGTTCCGCATAAGTCCGCAACTTGGGCACCCACGTACCCCAACTTTCCGCAACTTGGCACCCACGTACCGCAACCACCCACGTACCCCAACTTTCCGCAACTTGGCACCCACCGTACCCCCCAACTTTCCGCAACTTGGGCACCCACGTACCCCAACTTTCCGCAACTTGGGCACCCTCGTACCCAACTTTCCGCAACTTTCCGCAACCTGGGCGCCGTGCAACTTTCCGCAACCTGGGCGCCCTCGTTCCGCATGAGTCCGCAACCTGGGCCCTCGTTCCGCAACTTTCCGCAACCTGGGCGTTCCGCATAAGTCCGTCGTTCCGCATAAGTCCGCAACTTTCCGCAACCTCGCCACACTCGTTCCGCAACTGTGCGCTACTTGGCTGCCCTCGTTCCGCATAAGTCCGCAACTTGGGCACCCACGTACCGCAACTTTCCGCAACTTGGGCACCCACGTACCCCAACTTTCCGCAACTTGGGCACCCACGTACCCAACTTTCCGCAACTTGGGCACCCTCGTACCCCAACTTTCCGCAACTTTCCGCAACCTGGGCGTTCCGCAACTTTCCGCAACCTGGGCGCCCTCGTTCCGCATGAGTCCGCAACCTGGGTGCCCTCGTTCCGCAACTTTCCGCAACCTGGGCGCCCTCGTTCCGCATAAGTCCGCAACTTTCCGCAACCTCGCCACACTCGTTCCGCAACTGTGCGCTACTTGGCTGCCCTCGTTCCGCATAAGTCCGCAACTTGGGCACCCACGTACCCAACTTTCCGCAACTTGGGCACCCACGTACCCCAACTTTCCGCAACTTGGGCACCCACGTACCCCAACTTTCCGCAACCTGGGGCCCTCGTTCCGCAACTTTCCGCAACCTGGGCGCCCTCGTTCCGCATAAGTCCGCAACCTGGGCGCCCTCGTTCCGCATAAGTCCGCAACTTTCCGCAACCTCGCCACACTCGTTCCGCAACTGTGCGCTACTTGGCTGCCCTCGTTCCGCATAAGTCCGCAACTTGGGCGCCCTCGTTCCGCAACTTTCCGCAACTGGGCGCCCTCGTCCGCACCGCAACCTGGGCCCTCGTTCCGCAACTTTCCGCAACCTGGGCGCCCTCGTTCCGCATAAGTCCGCAACTTTCCGCAACCTCGCCACACTCGTTCCGCAACTGTGCGCTACTTGGCTGCCCTCGTTCCGCATAAGTCCGCAACTTGGGCACCCACGTACCCCAACTTTCCGCAACTTGGGCACCCACGTACCCCAACTTTCCGCAACCTGGGCCCTCGTTCCGCAACTTTCCGCAACCTGGGCGCCCTCGTCCGCATAAGTCCGCAACCTGGGCGCCCTCGTTCCGCATAAGTCCGCAACTTTCCGCAACCTTTCCGCAACTGTGCGCTACTTGGCTGCCCTCGTTCCGCATAAGTCCGCAACTTGGGCCCCTCGTTCCGCAACTTTCCGCAACCTGGGCCCTCGTTCCGCACCGCAACCTGGGGCCCTCGTTCCGCAACTTTCCGCAACCTGGGCGCCCTCGTTCCGCATAAGTCCGCAACTTTCCGCAACCTCTCGTTCCGCAACTGTGCGCTACTTGGCTGCCCTCGTTCCGCATAAGTCCGCAACTTGGGCACCCACGTACCCCAACTTTCCGCAACTTGGGCACCCGTACCCCAACTTTCCGCAACCTGGGCCCTCGTTCCGCAACTTTCCGCAACCTGGGCGCCCTCGTCCGCACCGCAACCTGGGGCCCTCGTTCCGCAACTTTCCGCAACCTGGGCGCCCTCGTTCCGCATAAGTCCGCAACTTTCCGCAACCTCGCCACACTCGTTCCGCAACTGTGCGCTACTTGGCTGCCCTCGTTCCGCATAAGTCCGCAACTTGGGCACCCACGTACCCCAACTTTCCGCAACTTGGGCACCCACGTACCCCAACTTTCCGCAACCTGGGGCCCTCGTTCCGCAACTTTCCGCAACCTGGGCGCCCTCGTTCCGCATAAGTCCGCAACCTGGGCGCCCTCGTTCCGCATAAGTCCGCAACTTTCCGCAACCTCGCCACCTCGTTCCGCAACTGTGCGCTACTTGGCTGCCCTCGTTCCGCATAAGTCCGCAACTTGGGCACCCACGTACCGCAACTTTCCGCAACTTGGGCACCCACGTACCCAACTTTCCGCAACTTGGGCACCCTCGTACCCCAACTTTCCGCAACTTCCCGCAACCTGGGCGCCCTCGTTCCGCAACTTTCCGCAACCTGGGCGCCCTCGTTCCGCATATGTCCGCAACCTGGGCCCTCGTTCCGCAACTTTCCGCAACCTGGGCGCCCTCGTTCCGCAAATGTCCGCAACTCGGGCACCCTCGTTCCGCATAAGTCCGCAACTTGGGAACCCTCGTTCCGCATTAGTCCGCAACTTGGGCACCATTGTTCCGCATAAGTCCGATACATAGGCACCATCTTTCGTCATAGGTCCGATACATAGGCACCATCTTTCCGCATAAGTCCGAAACATAGGCACCATCTTTCCGCATAAGTGCGCAACTTAGGCACCCTCGTTCCGCATAAGTCCGCAACTTAGGCACCCTCGTTCCGCATAAGTCCGCAACTTAGTCACCCTCGTTCCGCATAAGTCCGCAACTTGAACACCTCATTCCGCATAAGTCCGCAACTTTGGCACCATCATTCCGCAACTGCCCGCAACTTGGGCACCATCTTTCCGCATGAGTCCGCAACTTGCGGACTTAGGCTACTACATCCGTCCGCAACTCAGGCAACATCGTGCGGCCTAAGTCCGCAACTTACGCAACATAGGCACCTCGTACCCACCTTCGTCCGCAACTTACGCAACATAGGCACCTCGTACCCACCTTCGTCCGCAACTTAGGCACCGTCCACCAACGAACTTCGAGTGAAACGTGTCTAAGTACTTGGGCGGCACTAAACACTTGTACACGGAAGTTGAAACTTGTGAATACTTGGACACTTAGCCATTTTAGCACTTAACCACTTAGACATCATAACCAATCGTGGAATTGTAACCTCTCGCGTAATAGTGTTGATTGAGTTGGATTTGAAATGAGTGATGAAAGGCGGATTGGATAGGGGGTGGGGAGGGACGAATCGGAGCGACAAAGGGCTGAATCTCAGAGGATCGTGGCAGCAAGGCCACTCTACCCCTTACAATACCCCGTCGCGTATTTAAGTCGTCTGCAAAGGATTCAGCTCGCCGCTCGATCGGAATTGTAATTCAAGGCGGCCACCGTGACCCTTCCGCCACGACGGCTTAGCCAACGACACGTTGCCCTTGGGGCCAAAAGGCCCCTACTGCGGGATCGGCAAACGGCGACGAGCGCATTGCGTCGGTCTAGCCCGGATTCGACTCCTACGGCTCACTGGAGTTCGTGCAAGAAGCCATACCCCGTGGGCGCTATGTGGGTACTGTTGCTTCGAAGCCTACGGGCACCCACTATCTACTATATCGGGCTCTCGGGTCTAGGGGTCGGCAGCATAAAGCTCCCAATATCCGAAGAACGTCTTCCGTTTAACTGAGGTGGGCGACGGGGGGTGATCATGGACATCGAAACATCCGTAACAAGACTCCCCCAGGTGGCGTACGCGGCATTGCACGACACATATATGATGCAAATCGCAACCCTTTCTCTGGCACCCGGCAACTCCGTATTCGATACATGCTACAACCTGCACGGGCTAGGTACGGTTCAGGTACCCACCGTATCCTTTTTCCTTATTGGTGGCCGGGTCTGGACCCTTTCAAGTAAGAACATTCTTATACCAGTTGATAAAAGGGGCACATTTTGCTTTGCATTTGCTCCATCTCCAACTGGAATATCCATCATAGGGAACATCCAGCAAGAATGGATCCAAATTTCTATTGATAGCTCCAACGGGTTTGTGGGTTTTGGCCCCAATAATTGTTAGATAGATTAGAGAATGAATTGAGTGATATTATATTTTGTATTTCATTGTATGAAGTGATGAATGGTGTTTTAGTTTTTCATAAGTTAGTTGTCTGTAACCAACTTCTCTAAACAGTATCTCTGAATATATGTTATATTGACTATGGTTCAACAATTGGTTCCCAAAATTATATTGGTTGAAAGAGTTATTACCATCTGAGGTCCTCCGAGTATAGTGGTTCTGCCACGTTTAGTCCTAAACTTTCAAATTAACCATTTGTGGTCCTTCGACTTTCAAATGTAGCCATTCGTGGTCCCATTTTACCACCAATGGTCCTCCAACTTTCAAAATTTAACCAACCATGGTCCTTTCAAGAGGACCACTTGTGGTTAAATTTTGAAAGTTGAAAGGATCATGGGTGGTTAACTTGGACCACGAATGGTTAAATTTGAAAGTCGAATGACCACGAATGGTCAATTTGAAAGTTTAGGACTAAATGTGGCAAAACACTATACTCGGAGGACCACATGTGGCATTAACTCTTGGTTGAAAAGAAAGATTAGTGGTTTCCAAAATTATTATTTCTATGATGGTGGTTAGGTTGTTGAACAATTTTGGCTGCTGGTAATTTATCATTGAACTGTAAGAGATTTGGTTTACATTGGATACTGTAGGTTTATATTGGCTATTTTGTATTATTTTCATTTTCCTTTTGCAGGAAAAAATAGAGAATAACAACTACAAGTACCAATCAGAGACTATTCTAATTTTTACAACTAGAAGTGTCATCATTTGCATTATAGATAGGAAACGCTGGCAGAAGCAAACAACCATTTCCAGAGAAGAAGTTTCTAAAGTTACCTGATTTAGTTGATACCTAACGTAACAGTTTTATTGTTATGTAGAATTATTTATAATACTTTTGTGCTATAATGCAACATAGTTCACTTGAAAAAAATCTATTGTCACTGTATTAGACTGAGTCATGCAATTTAAATAATGTACACGTACTACCTAATGTTTATGCTCTATTCTAATCGATGGACACTAAGTAATATTTGACATAAAAAACAGTAGGCACATAAATTCCTTAATTGAATCAAAGAAGTTATAATTTAAGTGACATGCCTATTGTGAAGTAGAAACTGAAACCACGGAGTAGGAAGACCCGAAGACGGTATAGTTATTGGTCGTCAGAAATCCAATGAACTAAAAAGCACAAGGCGAATACAAATGAGTATCAAATTCATCATCTGTATACACTTAAATAGACTCTTGAAAAATATGAAGAAAATAACAACTTCAACTATCATTGATAAATAGAGGAAGCAACTATTTGAAAACAAAGGTAAGTTTTCATATTGAACTGCTACTTAGATTTGAAAATTCTATAATTTGTCGTTCTTTCCATTTTTGAGTTTTTGCAATTTTCGTAGTATATATGATGTGAACTATTTCTGTAATTAAAAGTAACTAATTCATTTAGCAAATATATTGAAGAGAGAATCTAAAATTGAATTTCATTGAGCAAAGAGAAAGTAAAAGGTGAAAGTGTTTTACGAAGGGGAAGGTGGCAAGCATATATAAAACGGTTATAACAGAGATAAAGAGAGAAAAGACAAGAAGGACCTTGCGTTTATCAGCTCTTATTTTGTACCTATAATATCATTGTAAATACTATGTCTAATAGATATGTGTGTAAAATCAGAAAGCCTTATTACGTGCCAAAACTGCAACTAATGTTCATATCGATCCGTAGTTTGATTTTGCATGAGTTAAACAAAATAAGAGTGCCTAATGTATTTATAGACCCATGCATGTCCAGATCTGTAATCCAGGCCATTACAGGATATATCAAAATAGAACTAATTCGATGCACATTGATGTACATAAATTTAAGAAAATGGAATTGAAAATACTTATCTAAGTCCAAAAGAACAAATGATTTTCTTCCGATTTGGGCGAGTGAATCGTGCAGAATACATCAACAACAGCTTCGGTTATAGGATTGTTCTCATTTTTGGCGACTGTGTTGTAAACTTAGCTAAGAGAACAGCCAAAGATGCAAAGAATGAGTGGTGGTCTCAAGTCGATAGTTTCCAGTTCGGGGTTCCCCCCTCCATATTGAAATTTAAAAAAAAAAAAAAGGGAAAATTGTAAAAAATGCCCCTCTATAATATGTCAATTATCAATGTCACCCCTGAATTATGAGTGTGTAAATGTTGCCCATCAATTATCACAATGGTGCATATATAGCCCCTCTCGTAACGGACATGTGGTTCTCCACCGCTGTCCATCGCTGGTACTTCGAATCGAGGGAGGGAAAAAATAACTAAATTACATATTTACTCTGATTTAACGATGTCGTACACTAATGGGGAACCACATATCCATTACGGGAGGGGCTACATGTGCACCGTTTTGATAATTGAGGAGCAACATTTAATTTACACCACTTATAATTCAAGGGTGACATTAATAATTGACATATTATAGAGGGGCATTTTTTACAATTTTCCTATAAAAAAAAAATATTACATGTCGTTGACTTAATCATTAAGCAATTTAATAATCCATCATATGTCATAATAATCTATCAAGTAATAATATAATAATAATAATAATAATAATAATAATAATAATATATGTATATAAACTACTATATAAGAAAAAACGATACGGTTGGTACTAGAACCGTAATGTAACGAACCTGTTTAAGTCGTAGCATGTGTCGAATATTGAGACGCTGGGTGCCCGAGAAACGGATTGTTTAACGATGAAATGGTGGTGGGTTGGAAAGGGGATGATGTGGCCGGCTGAGGTATTGGTTTCGGTTGCGGAGGTTGTAAAGAAAAACAGTGAGGAGGAATGGATCGGACAAGCATTGTGAAGTAGATTAGTTAGATTAGAGGTTTAAGCTAAGCAAATTAAAGGTCTCATAGATAGATAGATGGTGATGAGGTTGTTGGAAGAGTTGCAGAGAGATCAGTAAGGGATGAGTGAGAATGAGAGCATTGGAAAGGGATGCAGACTATATATAGAAGGTGATAAAGAGAGATTAAAGAAAGAGCCTATAACAACCTGCCTCAACTAATTACAAGAATGTCCTTGACAATCCTACCCTTCTACTTCATCTCATATCCCATATTAACTATAGTAGTTTTTCCTAAGTTATGTTAGTTTTCAACTATAGTGATTCTACCAAGTTAGTTATCAACTAGAGTGATTTTTATTGATCTAATCCTTGATTCTAAGAGTTGAGAACTCAATTGGATAAAACTATCGAAATTGAGGACTTAATTAAACACAAAAAATTGTTTTATGACTAAATTTTTTTTTTAAAAAAAAAAACTCATTATAATAAGAAGACTCAATTATGTATTAACTTTTTTTCCTTTAATCGTCTGACTTTCAATAGTATATATTTAAACTATTTAGAAGCACCTTAAACGTAGTTTTATTAAATATAAAAATTTCAATTAAGAAATATCTCAAAAAAGAATTGTTAGTTTCGTGAAGCAATTCATAACTTTGCAATGAAGTTAATGTTAATTTTTTCCAAAAAATTTGCTTATTGTTTGCCACACATGACTACTTGATAGCGGATTCTTCTTCTTTGTTTGATTCTTCACCTTTCCCTTTTTCTTTGCTTGATTCTCCCCTTTCCCTTTTTCTTTGCTTGAATACTAAGTCTGTGGCTGAGCATTTAATTTGTGGTCAATATGGAAGTATGGGAAGAAGCTAAGCAAGAGATATTTGTATATATGTCAAAAGTAAAGAATGGAAGGAAATGGGGCTGCAACAATTTGAGAAAAGAAAAGGGAAAATAGTGGAAAAAACAAAGGTTTTATACTTAGAATAGCTTAAAGAGTTATCAAAAAATAGGAAAGCTAGACTGAATTGATGCAAGGTGGGGTCTGGCCTAGAAAATAGAAAAAAGAAAGAAAAAAGAAGAGAGTTTGGAAGCGTGGAATAAGGAGGGCCACTATTAGGTGGTTTAAGGGTTTTTTTTTTTTTTTTTTTTTTATTTTATTTTTAACATTTAAGGAAATCTCGCACTTAAATTTACCTAGAAAAATTTCTGTCTAGACAAAAGCACAAATAATTTATTATTAATTATTTATTATTATTATTATTATTATTATTATTATTATTATTATTATTATTTATTAGGATAACACCTTGTGTAAGACCATTCGTGATGTTGGAAGGTAATATACATGCATGGCAATGGCTGAAAGAATGTGTTTATCATTTTTTTTCTCTTTTAAAAAAAAATTCTCTCATTGTTACATTTCAACATCAATGAATTAATTTTAAAATTGGCCTATTGGTTTACAAAATTCAAACCTTCTTGTATTGTGTCAAATATAGCCAAACCTATTAAAATTTGTAATTTAGTATAATTTATGGTCAAAAATAATTTTGATGATGCCCTCAATTCATTAATGACAAAACTCGTTTTAAAAATGGAACTGCCACATTTTGTGTTTGGGTTTTAATTATGATTATGCATTCATTTCATTAGGTTTTGTTAGAGAAAAGAACAAGGAGGTGTGTTGATTGACTAGAAACTAAAGAAAAGAAACAGGAAGTCACAAGAGTTTTAGGCTCTTGCCTAGCTACTAAAGCTTAGAGACTAAGGAAGATTATTGGATGCCCTCCTCTCTTGAGGAGGTTACAATTTATAATGCAATGCAGAAAATAAATATAGTAGAGGGAGAGAATTGAGAAGCTGATTTATTTCTGTCAGGTTGCATTGTTTGATTTGCCTGATTTGCTGTCCAGATTTCTTGCTTTCCAATCTTGTGTTGATTCCCTTTTTTTGCGTGAGTAAACCACCCATTCCCTTGGGTGTGTATCAGGTTTTCAGAAGCTCATGAGTTTGACAAACCTTATGATATGCAAAAGGCCTTGCACTTGATGAATGGTTGCAGTACGTACTGCAGTCCTGGAGGAGTAGAGTTTCCAGATATCACATTTGCATATGGATTCAGTGATGAGTTTAGGTACAGTGTGTTTTCTTTTACTTTTCTTCACTGTACATGTATTATAAATTTATAACTTAAAAATGTTCAAAATGGAATACTACTGTCTTATTTTATAGAGTCCTATAAAATAGAGGCTAAATTGATTCTGAAGGTGGTAGCCATTTAGTCTGTTATACATAATATTTACTTCAATCTTTTACAATCCTAGCTATCGTAATGCATGTTTTTATCTGTAATCCTATCACTCAACTTTAACCCAAATTTATACATAACTTTTTCTCATGTATTTATCTGTAATCCAATCACTCGAATTGGAGTTAATTTGTGGTGTTTTATTTTGAATGTGGGTTATTGTAGTTTTTGTCAATTAAGTATTCCCACAGCTGTCATGTCTTTCATCCACTTGATTGTACGTTCTTCAAAGGCAATTTACAATTTGTTTACTTTACATGGGTTTATACTTCACTTACAGCTTAATTAGTAGCTTACTGATAATATATATATTGAGCATTGATTTAGTTGAAGAGAAAGTTTCAATTGATTGAAATGCAATATTCACATTATTATTATTTATTTATTTCTTTGGTAGGGAACTCAAAAACAGGAGAAAAATGAAGTTGTTTTTCCAACATACAGTTTGGTATTAACGACAAAAAAGATGTTGAGGTGAGGGATCATGTGCTCTTTAGGAAAGAGGTATCAATCTCAATTCTCAAGTATATGCATGCTACATTATCCTTGGGTTGGGTTCTTCAAATTAAATGTTGTAATTGGAAACATATATATGAGTTTTAGTTGGGGGTAGAAAACACTATAATATTTAGTGCTATTCTATATCTGTGCACCTCCAACTTTTATGTCATTCTATATCTCCATTATAGCAGGAAGAAAGTATGTAATTATGAGCATTCAATTATGAAAATATAACAGCTAGAAGCTTCTGGAATGATGAGCAATCTCTTAGCAAAGATTTGGGCTCTTTTGGAGAATGCATTATATTGAAAATATTAAACCTGAGTATATCAAGTCTTTCCAATTTGAAAATATTACTTGGGTGGGTTGTCATTCAATTGATATATGGTTGCCACTTCCATAGGTAAAGTTCCTTCTACTTCACCTTTTAATGCATTTTAATCACTTTATGTGGTGAGCTAAACTAATCTTTTGATTCACATTGTCAACTAACACTTCCAAACTTATGAGATTTCAAATTGCTTGAAAAAAGTAGTAATTTTCATACTCTGTTTTATTTTTTTAAAATACAAATTTTATAATTACTCAAACTTATTTCAGAATTGGTCAAATTGACTAAATGAACAATGCAGTAGCTAATTATTATTTATTTAGTCCAAAACTAGTATAAAACTACTTATCTGTATTTCCTTTATTTTCTGCTTTTGAATGTGCTAGTATATATTTCTGATGTTCTCCTTTAATTTATTGGTTGATAACTTACTTTTGAAGCATCAATATCTATATTCAAATTGTAATATGGAATTAGTCATTGCTTAATAAGGAGCGTGGATGAAAAAACCTCTAACTATTCAACAAACCTACCTATATGATATACAATAATAGCGTACATTGCGCATATCATCTCATTTTAATTACCAACAAATAAGGATTTTTTCCCTTTTTTTTTTGGTGCATATATTACAATTTGCATACAGTGTAAAAATCAAATGTGATATATGCAACATCATTACAATACTCTCCTGTTAAGTAGTACACCTGGGGGTAGGGGTTTCGAGATTCGATTCGATTGTTTTTTTCGTTTCAGTATTTCAGTTTTTAAAAAAATGATGCCATTCAGTTTAACAATTAGTTCGGTTTGGTTTAAGAACCTCAATTTTTAAGATTTCTTAATTTTCCAAACATATACAAACAATATATACATATTACATAGTTAAAATTCAAACTCTAAACATTATATAACAAAATAGCAATCCAAAGTTTAAATACACTACTAAGTACTAATAGCAATCCAAAGTTTAAATAAGGGAGCATTGTGAGAATATTAACGTAAGAAAATTCTCTCTCTAGATTCTCTCTAGGGTTTTTGCGGTTCCTACTAGGGTTTTCCTAGGTTTTCAACGACGATCGGTTCTTTCTGTCCGGACGATGCCGGAGACGTTACTATGGATGTCGAATTGCATGGACGAGGAGGAGACGAACGCTGAGGAGGAACGACTCGATGGGGGTTGTCGGACGGTGTTGTGTTGCGCTGGACGGAGGAGGGGAGACAGGGGGTGCGTCGAACTGGTGGGGGGAGGGGTTCGGCCGGAAGGGTGATCGGA
>VALG01010535.1:16609-35124 GCA_009835305.1 Ipomoea purpurea
GAGTCCAACCTTATCCCTTCTGGGACCGTCACCCCCCGCCAAACTGCCGCCAAACAATACCGCTGAACTCTCAGTACACGAGGGCACCATTAAATATCATAGTCACATACCACCGAACTCATGGGCAAAGCTCAAGTCACATCACCACCAATTTCATTCATAATCATACATAGTCATCATCAAGAGGATTGAGGCTCATCAATAGCCCAATCAAGTATTAAAACAGGTACAACAAATGTACAAGATCACATCATAGACATCAATCAAGAGGTTTCAATGATAGACGTGAAACAATACTCAACAACAACAATGGACTTCAATCCAATATCCAGACGATTGGCAACACAAGTTGCCAATCCTCAAGGAATGGATAAACAACACATACTAGCATCAAGACAACATAACTAGCATGCTTATCAAACGGGTAAACCAAAATGGTTCCAACGAACCTCAAAGACTCACATAAATCCAACAAATCACAAAGTTGGACCATAAGCACGATTCAAGACACCAAATCATAACTTGGATACTTAGAACATCGTTCTAGACATACGAAACATCAAGAAGACACCTAAAAGCTCAACAATCTAACAAAAGGAGGTCAAAACATCACATACCAAAAGATGTAACCATGGGAAAAACAACACCCAACAGTCCACCATGTTCGTACCCCGCGGGTGGTAACCTGGTCCGCGGTACCCCCCGTGGGTACACTCTTCCACCCGCGGGTGGGGCGTCGGGTGGACATGTCGCCCGCCGTTCGCCCCCGGGGAACACCGAACACAAAATTATTTCCCTTCAGGGAAATTCATCTCCAAGGTCAAGTTCAAGTCCAAAAACACCTCAAATCTCGCATACAACAAGGAAATGACTTGAACCCAAGATAGATCAAAGAATAGCGCATTCAAGAAACCTAGATACAGCTTAAACATGCATTATCACAAGATGCATGCCAAATCAAATCTCCATTTACATCAAGAGTCCTCAATAGAGTCAAGAATCATCAACTAGCAAGTCAGACAATAGGTTTTGTATAAGCATGGGTACCTTTGAACCAAAACCTTCTTTCTAACCCTCCTAGGCCTTACTTTGAAGCTCTCTCCCTCGACAAGCCTTCTTACACCAAGCCAATACCACAAGAAACACCAACTTACGGAGTAAAGACCTTAAAGCCTAATACAAAATACCTAAATAGCACTTTAGATCTTAGCCCTTTCATACCTTAGAAGAATAGAAAGTGTGGGATCCTTTGGGCATGAACTCGTTTGCGAAGGTTGGGTGAGGTCTTTCTTGCCTTGGGGAAGAAGCCAAGTTATTCTGTAGAGACGAAGCCAAGAGAACGGAAAAATTTGTCTGTGCTCAAAGTGGGGACATGAATTTTTAGGTTTGATAAGTAAGCGCTTCAAGACAATAGGGAAAGAGACCATCAATACCCCTTACTTTCCCTAGAAAGAGCTTAGGGCAGACCCCAAAGAATTAGGATAACAACCATTAGCTAAAGGTACCCTGTTCTTGCTTAAAATCAATTTGACCAACCGGACGCTGTGGTCAATGTTTAGGTCCGTCCGCACTATCAACTTTAGCAAATCGTTAGAAAGTCAACAAGGATAACTTAGGACTACTTACTGCAAGTAATCCTATTCAAAGGATACGAAATCTTCGGGCGTGTCACCACTTACCCCCAGTCTGCCAGTGAGATCAGGCACGATGGTCTACAGAACAAGTGCGATTGGGGTGTATCTGAGTGGAGTCTTCCACGTGTCCAGAATCTAGTGACATCAGGGCTCCTCTGCTTGCTTTCTTGTTCGCCTTCCACCCCCATGTGATGGCGCTAGTGGAATCCACCGAGTCCTTCCTCTCTTAGGTTTCTTGGTACTGCGTTCGTCCATGTGCCATAATGCCGTCAGCGACTGAATGGGGTCGCCGGTTGCAAGAGGTTTGCTCGGAAAGTGTTTCAGCGATAGTCTCCAATTCTTGGATCTTCATGTCGGGTTTGAAAATGAATATGATATTACTAATTGGTTGAAAATATAAAAGGAAATGAATATTAATAGTTGACTCAAATAAAAAATGATCCATGATTGACTAATATGGAAAAAAAAAACCAGTTAGATCATTGCCATTTTAATTAAAATTGAAGGGTAAAATTGAAAGAAAATATCAATAACAATATTCTACATCATAAAATAATAAATGCATATTTGTAAACAATAATAAAGGTAAATTAAAAATGGAACGGAATTTTTCAATAATAATATTATACATCATCAATTAACCAAATAGAATGGAAATTAGGTAAAATATCACTGGATATTGATATTTCTAATTGACTAAAAATAAAAAAGAATAATTGTCTGAAAAATGAATTGATATTACTAATTCACTTAAAATATAAAAGGATCGGTAATTTACTAGATATTCTACCATTATATATTTTCACGGATGGATTGAATGTGTTAGCTCTAGACGATGATGGACAAGATTGTGTTGCTACTACCAATATCGTCTCACAAAGAGATTTCAATAATGTGTAAATAATCGTTGATATTATGTTTTTTAAAATGACAAAATTGTATATATCTAGACAATATTATATATATATATATAGTATACATATAGTATAGTATATACATATATATACGGGTAGACGTATAATATAATATAAATACTATATATCTTTCATACAATTGATTTAAGATAGCAATTCATTCATATAACTGAGTGCTACGAGAACGAGCACATTTACCTAAATTTATAAAAAAAAAAATACTAACAATCATAAATAAAATCTCCAAAGTAAAAATAGCTAAACAATCATAAATAAATCTCCAAAGTTCAGCACTGCATGCGTACATCTACACATTAGCTATTAATTTGAGCAATTATTTAATTACAATTCAAACAATAATAACATCAAACACATAAATGATCCAAACCGTATCTTCAATTGCACTATATAATATTTGATGTTCTAATTTTAACAATTATACATCTCGATCCATATATTCTTAACATATTAAAAAAATCTATTTCTTACATCGCACGAGTAAAAATACTAATTATATATAAAGACTTTGTCTATTTCATCATTTTGTGGTAATAGTGTAAGTTAGTATTTTATTTTATATATGGTAATGGTAAGTTAGAGATTAAAAAAAAAAAAAAAAAAAAAAAAAAAAAAAAACTTCTAAGAAAGTTTAAACAAATAAATAAAATTTCTTGGTAATTCAATTATTTTAATTTATGATTACACCCACATATGTTAATTAAATTTTTTCAACAACATAAATTTTTAAATTTATATATTTAAAAAAATAAAAATTAATTGATGAGAGAGCAACAAATGTCTCTCAGTATATTTGTATTTCATATTCAACAAACATTTAAATTACAGTGAATTTTTTTTTTAATTACTAACTCTATTACAACGTAATATCTGTTTATCCATACATACTTTGTCAATATAATGAAGCACAAAGAGTCAACGACCTCATTGAGTTCTTTCCTATGACCTTCTATTTTCTGGAGTCGCAGATCAAGAGGTGTCATTGAACTGCCAATTAGGCAATTAGAGTGAATTTTGTTTGCAGGGACTTGGAAATGTACAAAGGCGCAGGATCCAAGCCCGAAACTTGTGCTTCCTGCCATATGGATTCGGCATTTTAATCGGACTGCCAACCCAATCCCACCTTAATCTGCATGCAATATAATAATTAAATTATGATTTAACCACAAAGATTATATGTATATATTCAATGAACCTTTGATCGATATAATATTGCGATGGACTTACACTGGGAAGGAAAAGGAAGCTGTGGTAGCCTGGGATTGATTAGAATCACTTGATTCAACCTCCTCATCTCCTTCACATTCTCCCTCTTTTCTCCATTTCTCCACACCCTAGCTTCCAACGTAACACAAAACCACACCTTAATTTACACCTCGTATTCTTCAATTCTATTAAATTCTAGGTAAGATGTTTTGCAAGGAACATAGTCATCTATAGGTATTCAGTATAGGTTTTCCTAAATAATACATACACCTCAAGGCTCAAGGTCTTCACACATTCCAATGAATTGAAGTCCTCAGATTCTCTATCACACCTTTTCATAAAGTCCCATCAACTCCTTTATTGCCGTAATAATGACGTTTGGAAAAGCAAGAGGGTTACACTTGTTCGATACATGATTTCGAATAGAGTTAATTCCAATCATCCTCCAACTATATTGATTTTTTAAAATTAGTTCTCGATTTTTAATTTGGGCACTTTAGATCCCTTGACTTTTAATTTTTTTTAATTGAGATTCTTTTGTCAGAATACAATTAATTAGACTTTAAATGAAGGGGTAAACTCGTCATTTCACCTGCATATGTATTATTCTTCGTATTTCTCCCTTCGTATTTCACTGTTATACCTTGTAAACATCTCAATAATGGAGAAACACACACATGAGCAGTCAATAAATGGAGAACGGCGAGGAACATTTTAGGACTTCGACTGAGATTATCTTCATATATATCGCTTATACAATGGAGAAATATGAAGAATAATACATAGGCAACTGAAAGGACGAGCTTACCCATTCATTTAAAGTTCAATTAATTGTATTTTGACGAAAGGACCTCAATTGGAAAGAAATTAATAGTCAAGGGACCTAAAGTGTCTAAATTAAAAGTCGGGGTCTAATTTTGCAAAATCAATATAGTCGGAGGACCATTGCTGGAATTAACTCTTTCGAAAATATTACCCGCGGGCCGCTTAATTGGTTACAGAGGTTAAGTTTGAGAAAAATGATTTGAAATCAAGTCTCACTTGTAGCAGTAGTGTGGTGGAGTAATCTTTCAAAGTCTTTGTGGTCATCTGAGTTACCGTAATTTACATCATTCTAAGTTCTATCCGGTTAGTGCGTGGGGCTTTTGGAATTAGAAATTCAACCTTTTGAAAATAATTGATTTCAAATAAATATTTTAAATAGCTGGTCACCGGATTGAACATGGAGGTGGGCGACATTAATTTTTTGGACTAAAAAAATTTGAGAAAGTATAGAATAAATCTGGTAATCAGGAGTATTTAGAAAAAAAAAAATGGGTCTAACCTGGTCGGAGTGGGGCCATAAATGAGGGGAAGTCTCTGGTTTTGTGTGTTGTTCCATGAGCCGAATTTGACCATCTTCTGTGAAGCAGAAAGCAAAGTAGTCCTCTTCTCGGAATCGGATCCTTCTCTCTTCGCTCATGGCTTCATCTTCTTCGTCCTCTGAAACATTAAACAATTATTTTCAAGTCTTAGCTTTAAACTCGAAATTTTAAACCGAATTTGTTTTGTAAAGAAAAGAAGATTGAGAGATAATCCAGGGTTACCTGGAGGTGGAAATTTGCATGAATATAAACGGGAAGCCCAATGCTTAATCTTCCACACAAAGAGGCTGCTCATCATATCGATTATCTCTCTTCTACCTGCAACATAATGCTGATTAGTTGATCTTATATTTGATGATGATAATGAGTGGGAAAATATAAAATTTGAAATCTAAATTTTGGGTCCTTGAGGAGCCAACAACGTTTGTCCTTCCAATTATCATTGATTAATAAGAGTTAATTACTTACTTAATTGTTCCTCTCCATATATGGTATTGGAGTCATTTAGGGGAAATAATATGACTCATATAATGACCCTAAAGAATAAATTATAATAAATAATATTGACTCATATGCGACTTGATAGGGCAGGGATGAAGAGAATTTCCCCATCGAGGACAGGGACAACCTCGACCCGATCCCCGTATAATATTATATTCTTTCCATAATATAGATTAATAATATTATAATTGAGAAAATTTCAATTTTGGTCATATGACTATAGAGGCTTTGTTAATTTTAGCACCTGATTTTCAAAATTGTCAATTTAGTATCTTGAGTATGTAATTTTTGTCAATTTTGGTCACTCCGCCAAATCACCGGCAAATTTCGCCGGAAAAAAAAGACGATTTTACCAGAATTCAAAAGACGATTTTGCCCCTCAAATTATAGACTAAATGAAGGATTAAGTTTTTCCGGCGAAATTTGACCGGCAATTTAACCGAAGTGACCAAAATTGATAAAAATTGCATAGTCAAGGTACTAAATTGACACTTTGAAAGTCGAGTGCTGAAATTAACAAAAACACCTATAGTCATCTGACCAAAATTGAAATTTTCCCTCTAATTGAGAAAATTTCAATTATAATAATATATATAATATTAATCAAAAACTTAAAAACAAATTATTCAAAACCCTAGTACACTAGCAGTCACAAACTCAAAGAACTGACAGTAGCGATTAGCAAACTAGCGACCCAACCCTCATCTGACTATCTCTCAATCTATCATCTCATCCGGAATGTTTTCTCCGATGGTGACAAAAAATCAAATGGATTTCAATTGGGACGAGATTTTGAATTGTGGCAAAAGAAGGAATAACTCCTTTTAGTTTGTCTTGTTATCTAAAAGCATAAAATCCTTTTTTTTTTTTTTTGCCTTGTTATTGTTTTCAAAAAAATCAAATTCATTTTTTCATGTTGATATTTGTGTTGTGATTACTAATGATTTTGTGTTGATTCACAAATGATTAATGGATAATGTAACAATGATTAACTAATTATTGGTTCATGATTATATTATGTACATTAAATAATTGATTGATTAGTAATGATATATTATTATAATAATTTAATAATGATGATGTACTATTTTGAAAAAATTACAGCTGAAAAATAATTTATGATATTGTATACATCAAACTGATTTCACTAACTCCAGTCATTAATACATGTTTGAATTATGATTATTCATCCATGATATTTAATGGTCCCTGCAAGTGAAGTGAAGAATTTATGTTAAAAGTCAAAATTCATTACAAATATAACTAAGTTAAATTGCATATATGGTATTTAGTCCTGTGTGTATAATGTTGTGAACCAGTTCCACACCTGGTTGGCGACTCATTCTTGTTGATCGACAGAGCATTTGTTGATTTTTTGATCTTTGGTTTACCACCTTGACTCGAGGCTCTCCCCTTTGAAGTTGCATTATTGGGTGGTCATAAGGCATTAGGTTGTACGTGGGCGAAGTTCATAATTTTGAGTTTGAGGATTGGACATGTTTGTAACACCCCGTGTTACGATCTTCAAACCCGGATTAATTATGTAATTAATCCCGTTAAAGAGTAGTTAAAAAAGATTTAATCTGATCGGGATCCCTTAATTAATTAATGGCCCACGAGGGACCGTGGACCCTTGTCTATATTAAAGACTATAAGCCTAAATATATTAATATGGACCTTGGCTAATTATTTTATAAGCTACGATTATAATGTCCAAAAAGTATGTCTGGCCCCAAATGATTTTATAATCTGGACCAACCCCGACCCACTTAGGAAACCTAATCCATTAAGTTAAGAATTTTATATATTATATATATAATATATATATTATATATATATATATATATATATATAGAAAATACGAAGAAGATATTATGTACGTACGTAGCTTCGAACTAGTTGAAGCCCTTGTCTTCCATCTTCACCTCCATTAACCAGATACCCCATCTCTCTCCCTCAGTTGTTCTTACGGCAACAACCGTAGGCAATTAGTGACCGAGATTCTCCTCCGGTGAACCGCAAGAAGAAAGGGACTTCCGGCATAGAGCGGCGAAACGGGGTTGTAACACCCCGAAAATTTAAAACTTTTAAAGACTTATATGATAAAGGTATTTTCTTATTAAATCCAAAACAGAGCATTTTTTAAACACAAGGGTACGAGGTGCTATGCCACACCTGAGCTGGAGAACTCAGATGCACAGGCTATCTAACTAAATCCCATGAATAAATAAATTGGCACGCAGGCCGAAAGGGAAACTATCTACTTCTACGCTTGAATTCTAGCGCGCTCCAGTGCTATCATTGTGCCTGAAAGCCAAATATATCTGTTCAGCGAGAGATGCTGGTAACCCACTCCAACGCGTTGAAATACAATACATATAGAGATATATATAGATATACGAAAACCATTTTGAGCATGAAGATATATCCTACGAACTCTAGCTTTAAACCGGGATAGACTCGACAGATAGAGCTAAGCACAGCAACAGTTATACAAGCATATACAGTTCACAACAGGCAAGACAGATAAATAGCAATTAATAATCATAACCCAACATATACAATCCCCAACATAAATCCCATAGTCACATCCCAAAGATACTCATAACCACAACTCATCCATATCTCATCACAAGCACACTTTGTTGGCGCCACAGGACCAATCGCATGCCCATACATGAGGGTCAGCGCATATAGCTCTGACACGGCCCCGCAGCACCCTGCCCCGTATCGCAACACGGAGGGGTCGATCGCAACCGACCGATGAACCGCAGCTCATCATAATGTTTGATCGCAACCAAACAGTGGACCGCAGCCCAAGAGAATGTCATCTGACCAGCCAGGAAATATGAACCGCAGCTCATGTAGAAACGTTTGATCGCAACCAAACGGTGGACCGCAGCCCAAGAGTGTAAATCTGACCGCAGCCAGCTTCTGAACCGCAGCTCAGGAATAACCAATCCGATCGCAACCGAATTGGGGTATCATGCACACATAACACATAGCAAGCACATGCAACCCACATTACACATTGGGAAGGGGAGAAAGCGTATAACAAAACCTATGCGTGATCCTTTCACATACTAAGAATAATCCTAAGGGGTTCATACTTCTTCCACCTAGGTCAACGGGATACCATTCAAGCATAAAAATATCTAGACTCATAAAACCTACGAACGGTACCCGAAATATCACTAGACATAGGCACGATAGACGGAGTCCGTTGGGACCACGGGGATCGGGGGAACATCAACGGGGAAGCCAAAATCCCAAGTGGGTAAATTCCAGCGGGTAGCCGGTGGGGAGGGGGGCACCCGCCTGCCCGCCGGCGTGTGGTTCCGGCAGCGGTGCCCGGCGGGCAGTCTCCCTGCCGCCGCTGCCGCTGCCGGAGACTTCCAATTGGCCGCGGTAGGTGGCGGGGTCCCCTACCCCCCACTGACTCTTTCAACACAAAAACGCCCCGGGAACCTTCGTGGAACCCGAAACCATGCTTAGACACTTTCAAACACAATTGATAACACACGTAGACAATTAACGGATCAAAAGCAAGAACATACGACACATATCTTATCATGCTTTTCTAAACATAATTAAACCCGAACATGCGAATTCCCACCCAATACATCAAGAATAACACCATCCGATTTCACGATACAACCTAGGGCTCTAACACATCAAATTTAACAAGAACGATTCATCTTTATAACATCAAGAACAATCAAGAATGGCACATAATCATCAAGAAACTAATAAAGAATCACACAATCATCAAGAATCCCTTTTATCAACAAGATTATCAAGATCACCCATGGAATCATCACCAATCATCAAGAACAATATAAAATCATCAAATACACAAGAATATGGGGAAATCCTAAGAGGGGAATCATAGCTATGAAAATAGGTTTTGTTGAGACATGGTTACCTCTTAGCCTTAATTAATTCCTTGGCTATGAAGGTCTTTCTTTAAGCTTTCTTCTTTCTTGATTTCTCCTAAGGGGATTCTTGGAACTTCTTGTGTGGTGAGAGATTATTTGTGGTGAAAGATCTAGGTGCCTCCTATATCCTTATTTATATATTTAAGATTCCTAATTAGGGCCTGAATGGTATGGTTTACTAATTCTATTCCTTATAGACTAAGGGCTTGTTTTAGGGATAAGGGTCAATGGTCCATAGTGGACCATATTAATTAATTAAAGAGAATCCTAATCATAATTTAAATAGTAAAAGGCCTACCTTCTTTACTCCTAATAGATAACTAGGTCTAGGATTCCTGAATAGTAAAAGGTTTACTTTCTTTATTCCTAATAGGCTTAAGACTCTAATTTAGGCAAGGGTCACGGTTCATGGTGGACTTATTAATTAATTAAAGGGAAACCTAACCGAATTAAATCTTATTTAATTGTTATTCACGGGATTAATTAAATAATTAATCCGGGATTGAAGGCCGTAACACGGGGTGTTACATTCTCCCCAGAAGCAATCTGGTAGATGTGCTTGAAACTTGATGGCCCTAGCAACAGACAACAAGTGCCATGCTTCTTTCTACTCTGCTATTTTGTTGAGGAGTATATGTGCAGGATGTTTGATGTAGTATTCCCTCTTGGCTAAAGAAATCAGTCATATCAAATTCCAGGCCATTGTATGTTCTTATACTCTTTACCTGTGCTCCAAACTGAGTTCTAATCATTCTGCAAAGTCTCATAATCAGACTTCTAACTTCTGATTTCTTTCTCATCAGTGTACCCAAACTGTTCTGCTGTAGTCATCTACAACAGTTAGGAAGTAATGATGACCATGAAGTGTAGCTGTCTTGTATAGACCCCAGATATCCATATGTAAGAGCTCAAAACAAGCAGCTGAATATTGACTAGACTGAAAAGGAAGCCTCTTTTTTTAGAGAACTGGCAACAATCACAGACCAAGCTTTTATTCATTTTAATAGTGGAATCTACATTGTGCAACAACTGGAGTTTAGAATGTGAGGCATATCCCAATCTAGCATGCCAAAGACTATCTTTATTCATTCTTGAAAAACACTATTAAAGAAGCATTAACAGGAAAAATCAAATTGTACAATCCACTTTGAAGTTCAGCTACTCCAATCATCTTGGCATGGACACCCTGTTGTGTATGCACTGATTAGTGTGGAACTGCATAGTGCAATTGGAACTCTTAACTAGGGCTCCCCCAGATATTAAATTGTACTGGAATCTAGGCACATAAAGCACATTATGCATAAAGCTCATTAGATGCACAGTCCCAATGTAGGTAATTTTCTACTTCACAACGATTTGGTAAGCTAACATGTATTCCATGGACTTCCTTTAGATTTGTCAACAGATTCATATACAGCACACAACATGATGAGGTTGCTCCACTATCTAATATCCAGTCACTTTCTCTATAACTTGCAAGATTAAGTGAAGATTTTGTACCTTCAGTCTGAATCCTTGACATGAGGTTGGCATATATGGTGTTGGCATGTACTTCATGAGGTGACTGATCAAGGGGCGTGCTGTTCTGTCCCTTCTTCCATTGGATCTTTGAATGAACAAATTCAAGAAATCTCTTGAAGTCATTATGTGAATGAAATGCCTTCATCAGAGTTTGTTTGTTGCACTGTGTCACCCCCCCCTTGTGAGTGGAGTTAACAGACCCCTGATTCCTTGATTTAGGCTTCCAACCAGGTGGATATCCGTGCTTCTTGTAGCACTTGTCATCTGTGTGCCCTGTAAAGCCACAAAACGTACACACTGGTTTCTTATTTGTTGTTGTGAACTTCTTGAAGTTCTGCTAATTGCCACTTGTTGCTCTGGTCATCATTATGCTGCCAGCACTGCCATTCTCACCAGCCTGATGAAGCTGATTAGCGAATCCACTAGTTCCAATGCGGAATTGTCTCTCCTGTTGAGCTATCATAGAGTATGCATCGCATACGTCCGGTAAAGGTCTCATGAGCATTATTTGATTTCTTGCACCAGTGAACCTCTCATGAAGCCCAATCAGAAAAACGGATAGTTTGTCATTCTCCGATTGTTCATTTAATTCATCAATTTTCTTGCATACTCACACTTCTGAGTGCATTCACAGCCTATAACAGGCCTAAGTATTTGAAGTTCATCCCACAGTACCTTTTGCTGATTGAAATACTCGTTTAGGGAACTGTCTCCTTGCTTGGTTTGATATATCTCGCACTTAATCTCTGTTATCTGAAACAGATCTTGTTGATTGAATCTGCGCTTCAAGTCTGTCCAAATTCCATACGCAGTATCGATCCATAGGACACTGCGCCCAATCGTAGGTGATAAAGATCGAACAATCCAGGTAACCACCATGTCATTGCACCGTCCCCTAACTTCGAATTTTCGATCATCTCTGGATGGTTTGAGAATCGATCCATCAACAAATTTTAGCTTGTTCGTGCTCAAACCTTTGTCATAGCTCTCGCCCATGGATGATAGTTGGATCCATCCAAAGGCGTAGAGACAAGTACTAGGGCTGGACTTTCATTAGGATGCAGAAAATAGGGATTTGTCTGAGAATCAGGATCAAACGCTACCTCCGAGGCAGTCGATTGAGTCGCCGGAGTAGGTCGCAGGGGTGGGAGCTGAGTAGGTGCCGGAGATCCTCCTGCTGGAGCTGTCGCCGCACCAATCGACTGCCAACCTATTATTCCTGCCATGAGGATTTTGCTATACAGAGAGCTCCTCTTTACTGCTCTGATACCATGTTGCAGAATTGGAAGGGAAAGGAGGTATGTGTTTAGAAAAGGCTTAAATCTTCATCATTTAGAATGGAGTCAAGAAGCAGTACTTATACAAGATGGATTACAACTGAAGCAGTACTTATACAAGATAGATTACAACTGAAGCAGCTATAACAGAACAAACAGAAAGAAAACTAATTGCCAACTAACTGCTAACTAACTGAACTATCTGAAGAGTACTGTTCCATTGAGGCTCAGTTACTGTTCCATTGCTTTTGTTATTATTGGATGTTGTTGATGTACTCTCTGAGAGAGAATGTTTTGTTTTGTTCACCTGCAAAACTAAGCTCTGGCAATGATTTTAAAGTCTTTCTACTCAAACCTTGATTGCCGGAGAAGCTATCCGGCAAAATAACCACGCATAAAAAGCAGCGAATAAAATGTAGATAATAATTGCCCATACAACAATCAAAGCGAACAAGATCGGTAGTTTGATACTATTAATTTTTGATGAATCTAATGTTGATGACAACATGTCGGAAAGGTTGTTAAAATTTAAAAATGTACCATATATGATAGATTAAAAATTTACTCCATAAATAGTAAAATTAAATTAAAATTTTATGAAAGTTTCAAATGTGGAGATTTTGTCAAACTTCCTACTGACTTTTAGAAAGTTGCCATTTTAAATTTAAATGAGTAAACTTATTAATATAAAGATTTTGAACAATTATTTACTATTTGAAATTCAGCATATAATTTTAACTCATTTAGTTTTGGATATTTCGTTATAAATTTCAATATTTGCTTATTTTATGTTTCCCGAAATTCTAATTAAGTTTCTAAATATGTAAATTAATATGGTCATTCATTAACATAAAATTAAGAGCAAATACTAATTTGATCCCACGAGTATTAACAAAATTACGGTTTTGGTCACATGTTTAATTCCTATCAATTTTCATCCGCAATTATTGTTTTAGTACCAATTTTAATACACAACTATTATTTTAGTACCAAATTCATCACGTCGATCACCCATCTATTTAAGACATCCCGAAATCTAAAAATTTTAAGGGCACTTTCATCCTTTTCAACTTACCTTTTCAATTTGAATATAAATAAATGAATTTATGTCCTAAGATTGATCACATTCACAGTTCTCATCCTCATCCTACCTTAATTTGATGAGGAAAACTGCTAATTTGGATAGATCTTAGGGCTTAAATCACTTTATTCATGCAAATAGGGATCCTAATTTGAAAAGCACGAAACTACCTTTAATAATTTCATATTTCGGCATGTCTTAAACGAAGGGGTGACCAACGTGATGAATTTTGACACTAAAATAATAGTTGTGGATGAAAATTGGTACTAAAACAATAGTCGTGGATGAAAAATTGGTAGGAATTAAACATGTGGACCAAAACGTTCATTTTATTAATACTCGTGGGTCCAAAATTGGTATTTTCTCTAAAATTAATTAATGTAAAATGCTAATTTTAAATATATATTTTAACCTCGGCCTCACCCCGGTGACGCTGTCAAACTATAACCGCAACCGTCTTCGCATGGGGCGGTTACAGGAGAGTTTTTTGGTATAAAAATTGTCGTTTGTCATGTTATTACATAATCTTCTCAACTTGACATTACATATCTTGTACTGTCACGAATCATTTAATACAAAACTTTTTCTCTTTAAGCCATGGTTGAAAAAATCTTTAGGCGTTCCTCGGATGCTTGGGGGCCCTAAGCGTCCGTGTACTTTTTATTTTTTAAAAATTTGTTTAAATTATTTTAATTTTTTAAGACTTGATAATTATAAACTACTCTCTATGTCTCATATTGTCTGTCATGTTTACTAATTCATTGGTCAAATAAATTCTTTCTTTATTGTTTATTTTCTTTAGTAATTTTTAATTATTTTTAAATTTGATTTTGTTGTTTTAATAGTAATTTTAATGTATTTTCTAAATATAAAAGTTTATATACTAATACTAAACTTAATATTATGGAAAATTGAATTAAAAATAATTATAAACTTCGTTAACCGAATCAACAAAAAAGAAAAAAAAAAGATGAAGGGAGTATTTAATACTTTAATAGTTAATATAAAATTTAAATATTAACTAAAAAATTTAGAGTTTGACAATTTAAGGGTTATTTGACCTCAAAAAAAATATGTCGTTTTTGAGTGAAATAATCATTTTTTTTT
Organism: Ipomoea purpurea; assembly: GCA_009835305.1. Taxonomy (NCBI): domain Eukaryota; kingdom Viridiplantae; phylum Streptophyta; class Magnoliopsida; order Solanales; family Convolvulaceae; genus Ipomoea; species Ipomoea purpurea. The sequence goes on from VALG01010535.1 coordinate 31,171, forward strand.
TAAAGGAACAATAGCCTATTATCGACTAGACGACATAGTCGTGCTAGGAGTTAGGCGATTAGCTAGACTGGCTTAGCTGGCGGCAAGTCAGACGCTAGAACCGATTATGGTGATCACGCTAGCGGGCGGCGCCTTAGCGTTACAGCGCTGATTAATCGGCTGCATAAGGGATTTTGCACTACTTTTAAGCTATAACATTTATTATCCTTAATTGTATTTCTTTAATTTATTGGATTATTTGATTCGAGCATCGTATTAAAGTTTAATCCTATCGTGACATATATATATAATTATATAGTATATAATATATATATTATATATATATATATAGCATATTATATCATATATATATTTATATATATATATACATATATATATAATAACTATATATATACATATATATATATATTATTATAAACTAGTAGATAATATGCTATATATTTATGTATGATATACGAATATATAATACATATGATATGTAAAATATAACACTGATAGTAGCATAAATTATAATAATATATTATACATACTACTTGTTTTAAAATACGATATATAAGTCATGTATATAGTATATAATAATATATAATAATATATATAGTATATATATATACATAATGTATACATACATAACATATATAATATATATATATTATATATATCATGGTATCATATATATTATAGATAATATAATATTTTGGTTATCTAAAAATATATTTATTGTTGATTATATAATTTTCAAAATTATTTGTATTCATTTGTCATTTTTATCGTGCATTGTGCATACTTATAACTAGTAATAAAAATAACAAATGAAAATAACGATTTAATTAGATTCTATTTGATTTTGTTAAATAAAAAATACAATAAAAATGGATATAATCTAACTCTACTATATCGGCAGTTAATGTAGTTTTGGCTCTCCACCGGAATGACGACTTGGCTGGCGACAAGAAGGACAAGAGGAGTGAGAAATTAGCCACATATCAACGCACCAACTACATGGAAGCCATGACCACACGGAAGTAGCACTTCAAATTTGTCCCGGCCATACTCCAATAGACAAATGGGGCACTCTAAGAATTTCTGGCATGTTCAGCGGTGAAACTGAGCTCCAGTAGTGATTCCAAAACCTGTTTAGTCAAGTCTTTGTTCACCGGAGAATCTATAGTCCGCGGACATCCACTGGTGGAAGGCACAAAAAGCAAAAGTAAAAAAAGATAATTACCCAAACCATAAATAAACAATGCAAACATTAAATAACATATTCAATATTTGTTTCCTAAGATCCAAGTGACAACAAACTTGACAACCACGACATATTGAAGAAGTAATTATAGCAGTAGGTTAAATAAGGTATAAGTGTTCCTAAATAGTCTATAAGATATTTTATTAGCATTTAATTTCTTTAGTCTCACCTTAAATGGATTTTAAACTAAAAATTGAGTGAAACATTTTCAAAAGTCGACGATTAAATATAAAAATCATAGTCTAATGTCAAAAAAAATTAAAATATCTCTTAATAGAGTGAACAAATTTGAATAAACTCATTTTATTCATCAAAATTTGAAAAATAATTGTTTCAAATTAAATTAAATTTCGTTAATCATTTTTGGATGTTTCTTTAAATTTTATTTAGTGTATATATATATAATTATATAATAATATATATATATATATATATAATTATATATATATAATAATATATATATATATATATAATTATATATTTGGTGAGAGGAGGACCTAGCGGTCCAAAAATAGATTAAGTATATTCTCTCCGATGCGACGAATTTCAATATTTAGTTGTTTATGTTTAATGCATTTCTATATTTATGGAGTAATTTAAATAATAAAAAAAATTATGGTTGAATATTTTAAAAGTTATACTAAATTTAAAATTTTAATATAATTTTATTAGCCAATCCAAAAAAAATTTGTAAATACGCTAGATCATTTTCTTAAAGGTGGAATAGTAAAATTAGATACTTTTATTCTCAGTTATTTATTCTTTTTTACCCGTGTCATTTTTATTCTCAGTCATTATTCTTTTTCTTAATAATATCAATTAATTAGTTATTATTAATAATTTTTTTTTTATATATTCACTAACTTTACATTTTATAAAATATATACTGAGATTAATATTTTTTTCCATCTCGGCTAACGTTGAAATGCAAACTTCATTTACATTTTTTTATTACATTTTATACCAAGATTTTTATATTTTTAGTAACTTATTAATATTCAAGTATTAATATTCATTTCTTTTTTCAATTGACCAAATTTCCATGAAATTTTTTATATTTCCAATAATTATTAATATTCAAATATTAATATTCATTTCATTTTTATTTTTTAATCAAGTATTAATATTCATTTCATTTTTTTGCATTCAAGTCAGTTTCAAAGCATTTTTAATTTTTAGTCAATTAGTAATAGTCATTTCCTAATTCAATTGGTCTAAATTCCGTGCCGTTTTTATCTCAGTTAATAATTATTTTTAATATTCGTTTAAATACTATAATTTCACTATGAAGAATGGTATGGATAAATGAAAAAAAAATGAATATTCAAAGTAATGTAAAATCATTAAATCTTTCCATTTAATCAAAAGATAGAAATTTTCTTACGAAAAAAAAAGACAGAAATTTAAAATTTTAAATATAAAAATCTATATGCTATTCGTGCAGTTTACAGAATATGCTTATTATCAATTATATTATAAAAAACCATACATCATTATTACCAATTTATGTAATATTACTATAATATCTTTTTACACTATATATTACCCAAGATATTATTAAATTGACTCAAAAGTTGGGAAAAATTAAAATAGAGGATTATATAATATATATATATTAGTATATATATTACTATATATATATATATTAGGTATGGGTAATATATATATATATATATATATATATTATATATATATATTATATATATATATAAATATAGGCGACTGTCAGGTGCGCAGTTCTCAACGGTGCGGCGGTGCGTAACCCCAATAGTCACAAATATGCACCATCAACTTTAGAAAATACACCACAAAAAATAGAGTAAACAGAGCCCCGCATCATCAAACAACACCATTAGGTGTGAGTAAAAACACCATACCATTGTTCGGAAATACACCATTGGGGGTGGTGAGTTATCGGATGTACTTTTTTGAGTCTTTTGTGTATTTTGTGATGTTTTATTACATTTCATTGTGTGTGTTTTTTCTTACACTGTTGGTGTAATTTCTGGAATTCCGTCGCCCGACCGCACGGAAGGACCTGCTGCATTGAACTTTATTATATTATATATAATATTACTATATATATATTATATATTTTTGATATATAGAAAGAGGCTCATATGCGGCGGGGTCTTTACCGTTCGCGGGGTGCGGTATTCCAGACACCCAACAGTGTTAACAAATATGTCACCAACAGTGTATTAAAAACAAACCAATGAATGTAATAAAACATCACAAATACACCACAGACTCAGAAAATCAAAACTCAAAATACACCATATAACTCACAACCCCAATGGTGTATTTCCGAACAGTGTATGAGTTTTTACTCACACCTAATGGTGTGTGTTTGGTGATGCAGGGCTCTGTTTACTCTGTTTTGTGTGGTGTATTTTCCTAATGTTGATGGTGCATATTTGGTGAACTATTGGTGGTTGCCGCACCTAAGAAATAACGCACCGTAAGACACTGCCGCACGAACCGCCTATTTATATATATATTATACTCATCATATATCTATATATATATATATACTATATAGAGCGGTAGAGTTCAGTGAGAACGTGAGAAACATCATGTGCATCCATCTAATAATTATCTTAACTGGTCGTAAGATTAGATCTAAGTGTGTAGCGAACGTGCATTAATGTGTGACCAATGCGATTTAGTGTGTTTGCACACTTTAATGTGCGTTCGACACACTTAAT
>VALG01010537.1:0-16833 GCA_009835305.1 Ipomoea purpurea
TCTGCCTCTAGAACGATTGCACTGCCAGAGGTTAAGTTAGCGAGTTATGTGGGTCAATCAGATCTACTGGGTCCTAGTTTTCAGTGCGAAGATCCAATATGCATTGTAAACATACAGGCTGTTAAAACCAATTAAGAAGCTAGCTGATAGCTAGGACAATCTTTAATCTGTGTTCTTCACCAAACAGTCAAAATGGTAGAATATAATCTTATCAAACTTTCCACTTCATATATACTACAAGTAGATGGAGTATGCCAATTCAAGTCCACCACAGCTAGCAAGCGGTCCACCCAACTCGCACATGCTTATGCCTTAATTTCCACCAACCTAAGCTTAATAAGATTGAATATAATCATATTGAATATTCAATCTAATATATAGATAGCACATCCATACATTCCATTTTTCCGTCATCCACTCACGTACATATATAATAACTTCAGCAATTAATGTGCTCCTAAAAACCCCATCTATTATATATCTTCTGACTTTTTATTATTTGTTTCGAATGAAATATGAAAAGTCAGTGATAAACCTCCCAAAAGAAGCTCATAAGTTGGCCAATAAAATGGCACAATCTGTTGCCACTGCTGCAGGGAGGAGACGAATTGCGTTCCCAAGCGCAAATTAATGGTGTCTGTTAGCAGAAGGGCGGCCACCATTTCACTGTCGTTCTACTTCAAACCAGATTCTTAGCTTCTCCACTACTTTTTCTTGCAACCAAGTCATTAGACGACTGAACATATGAGTTATATCCAGTACTTTCAAGTGATGGACTCTATCAAAAAGCTCTGATTCTTTTGTTACTCTATATAGTATATATTATATCTCTGGAACAAGTTTTTGTTTTTTGTTTTGTTATTTTTTTTCCTTTGTAAACATCCTAAATGTAGTTTATGGTTCAACTATTGGAAACTTTAAACATATGGACATATGGCCTCTTTTTCCACTTTTTTTATTTACAACAATAATGCGACCAGAGAATATGGTATGGCTGTGGAACCGTGTCCACCGCTTTGATATAGGTGATGGTAACTGGGCCCGGGCCCGTCTCCGCTATTTCTGATCCCGTCCCATTCCGACGGGATTGAAAAAAATTCCTCTGTCACGTTCACGAGAATTTAAAGGGATGGGATCCCTAACCTGGAATACGGTCAACCCATATAATAAAGTGTCAACTAGTACAATTTTTTAAAATAAAGAAAAAGAAATTGAATAATCTAATACGCAACATTATATAATTAAATAATTAATGTTCAAAGTTAATGGATGACATGTGAAATAATTTGATAGTTTAAACATATATTATATGCGCAGTTTATAATTTGTCGAAACACTACAATAATACTATATCGTAGATAAGTCTAATAAATAATCAAATACGTAATATGTGAATCCTATAAGGGCAATAAAAAAAATAATTTAATGCAATCTACTACTTAATAATACATTTTTTTCAATATATTAATAATAAATTTAAATATATTTATAGGGAAATTGTAAAATGCCCCTCTATATATGTCAATTATAATGTCACCCCTGAATTATGAGTGTGTAATTTCCCTCAATTTATTAAAACGTGCCATATAGCCTTCCGTAACTGAACATGTGATTCCGTTAGTGTACGACCCGTTAAGTCGAAGTAAAATATGTAATTTAGTTGTTTTTTCCCTCCCCTCGATTCGAAGATACCAGCAATGGACATCGGGGAGAACCACAGGCCGTTACGGGAGGGGCTTATGATGCACCATTTTGATAATTGAGGGGGCAACATTTACACCACTCAAATTCAGGTGACATATAATTGACATATTATAGAGGGACATTTTTTACAATTTTCTCTATATTATATATTTATTATATAAATAATATAATATAATATATATATATATATATATATATGATAATATATAATAATGTATACATACTAAGGCTTGGCGGGCTTTTGCCAGCCCGCCATTTTTGCAGAAGGACTAAAAAGCCTGTCAAAATAAGGGACATAAAATTCAAAAAAGGCGGGTGAAACGGGCTAGCAGCTCGGCGAGCTAAATCCGTTTTAACGACTCTAATTTAAAAGAATGACTAGGCTATTCTATCCTTGAAAAGGGAGGCCTTTACAAGATGTTTGGCATGCCAAATTATTTTTTTTAATATTTTATTTATAGTTATTGCTTAAGTGTAATGTAAGCTTACGAATTACAGAAAAGGCTGCTCCATGCATGGCAGCATGCGGCACCATATATAGTTGATTGACATTTCGCTAGAAAGTTGTATATCTTCTACTACTAATTTTAATATATTTATTTTTTAAAAATGTTATTGACTCTATTACAATGTAGTATTTGCTCTTAATTTTTTAAACCTATTAAAACATAGAAAGTCAATGCCGCCTCCCTGAGACTCTAACTCACAATTTCTCATGTGGAAGTCAATCTTAGTCTCATTAGAAACAAGGTCTTGGCTTAATATATTTATTTAATATAATATTTTTCTGATTATAATAATGGAAATACATAAATTCGTTTAATTTTGTATTTACAGTCGGTAATAAAAAAGGTATATGGACTTTGTAAAGCAATCAAGGTAATTTTACATCAATTTATATCTTAGTAGATTTTATTTGAATAACCTTTATTACTTGTTGATCAGTAAGGAAAATAATATAAAAAAATAATAAAAATTGAAGGCATTATTGTGATCAAAGTGTCTCTTATCAAATTCAAGATAAATTGGATGGAAATCAAGGAATTCTGATCAGTGATTGGAAATAGCTTAAATCTGGTCAAAAACTCGTGTTTCGATCACTCTTGGAACCTGGAAAAATCTTCCCTTACTATTTCCTACCCACCATAAAGTGGTTGGAAAAATTTGGTCAGGGCAAGAAAGTTTGCATTGCGTACTTTCCGACCATTGTCTCGAAAAATGATTAAGTAATTTTTTTTTTTTTTTGGCATTACACTGTTCTCCATTCTTGTTCATAATTCATAATACATTTCACTTGGCAAGTTTCATATTTAAATCATTGAGCCACTCATCAAATTTCACTAAGTTGTACGTATAGAAAGCATCACTAAACGATGACGGTTTTGGTGGTTTTGGTGAGCAAAGTTGCATGCTGGAAGAATGTTGAGTACATGAAAGAGTGTTGAGTGAACTTGAACTTCTTTTTTCTTTCTTCTTTTTATATAAAAGGTGGTCGGAAAAGAAAAATCAATTTAAAAAATTCGAACACCCAAAAACTTTCAGTCTACCTATATTAGTGGTCAGTATTTTACCACCACCATCATTCGACGAAAATTTGATAAAAGTCACTTTTTCGATTGTTTTTAGGGTGGCGAAAAATTAAACATTTTCAGCAGTGTTCCAACATGAACTAATGAAAATGGGTAAGAGTAATGCTATAGCAGAGAAATGAACATTTAGCAGAGATATAGCAGTAAGATGTTTAGATATTCATTTGAGCTGTTTTGAAAGTATTCAACATATTGAAAAATAGAATCACATTTCACCTAACTTCTTATCTAAAACTATTTGGTTTTTCAGTCATGTACTAATCACTAGTAGTCACGGAGACTGAAATTTTTGAAAGTCTGTAATGTATCAGCTATGATTTACTTCAATCACAATGAATTAATCTACAACTAAGTTCATGTCATCTTTGAAACCAAAAAAAAAAAAAATGTTGACAGACACATCAACAGACAAGAAATTGCTGATCTCTCTCCACCCTTGATGCATGAGGTTGAGGAGCACCGATTCGAAGTAACTGATGTAAGCAAAGCAGTCTGGAGTTCTTTGGCTACGCCATGGTTAATAAGCGAAATATATATACTCCATGAAGACTGCATCACATGGTAATGTAATAGGACCATCACTTGGAAGTCCAAATTCCTCTTCGGACATTACTAAAAGTTGTCTGATGATTTCGTTGTCAAGAAAAACTAGGGGAACAACAAACCGCTGTTGATCAGCCGTGTAGATAGCAAAGTGACCTTTGCTAACCACAGATGAACACTACGACTTTCTGCATCGTTGTGCCTAGGAAACGATATTCTCTTCCTTCTGATAGCGACAAATTTCTGCCATCTCTTAGTCAGCTGGATGAGTTTCTTGGAACTGATCATGGTGTTTATCTTTGCAGATATGGTAGAGAGAAAAAAAGTGATTATGGTCTACTAGAGAGAGACTTTGAATTTAGGGATGAAGTGGTAGAGGTTGATGATGAACTAAAATGCATAAAGAAGTGATTTATTTATATTCATTTCATTCTGGAAATAAAGGATGCAGAAGCATGTGCAAGCAGGTGATATGGGCCATTTGTGTTGTGATGAGATATGTATTAACACCAAATCACACAAAGGTTGGCTTTAAATGCATGCCTACTTGCCATAGTTTTTTCATTTTCAATTTTTTTTTTCTCTATCTGCCAAACCACAGACAAGTCTCTAGAAATATCAGTAAGATGTTCACAAATTAATATGCAGCTTTTTGACACATTTCCCTTTCAGTGTGTCTTCTGCAGAAGCCTTCATTTTCTGGACCAATCAAGTTGATACATTGAATATATATCACAACTATATAATCGGTTGGTACACAAACATAAAGGCCCAATTCCCTAAGTAGCATATGGGTATGCCTTCAATTCCCTGATTTGTTAACAAGAAATTCTATCCTCCACAGAAAAGTCTGTCTTGGACATCCTCCATATAAATAATATACATCACTTGCATATGAGTTTCATAATCAAACACTAGCAAATTCATCTCATAATCTCTTCTTTTCTCTCGATCTCCTGAAGCCGCCACTATGATCAGTTCCAAGAAACTCATCAACATGCAAAGAAATGGCAGAAATTTTCATGACAGAAGGAAAACGATATCGTTTTCCAAAACCGGATGAGGAAGTAGATAGTTGCAGTACGTCATCGGCAGGCCATTTTGTTATCTACACAGCTGACCAAAAGCGGTTCGTTATTCCCCTATCTTTTCTTGACAACAAAATCATTAGACAAATGTTGGAAATGTCAGAAGAAGAATTTGGGCTTCCAAGTGATGGACCTATTACTTTGCCGTGTGATGCAGTGTTCATGAAGTACATCATTTCGCTACTTAGACGAGGTGTAAGCACACAACTCCAGAATGCTTTGCTTGTATCAGTAGCTTCAAACCGATGCTCAGCTCCATTGCATCAAGGATGGAGAAATCAGCCATTTTCTTATTTGCTGACTTCACTGTCAATATTCATCTGTAAATGATAGGAACTTAGAGATAGCCTGATTCAACAGATCAAATGGGTGCAAAAATGTTAGGCCCACATATGTAATAGTATATCCTTTGCAGAAAATCAATTTTTAGTTTATTTGAAGCTTTCAAAACTTCTGATTCTCTACAATTCTTCCTACACTACTACGCCACATATAAAACAGATGGTTGATAGTTGAAAATTGTGAATTATTGTTCCGTTATTGTGGCTTTCCGACTGTCCTCCATGATCAAAAGAAGTCAAAAGGCTATCACCATGTGACAGCCTTTGCTGGCTTGAAACTTAATTGAAAGCTTGCTAAAATAAGTAAGCTTTCAACCACATTGGATAAAAAAATTAAAACTAAATAAAAATAAAAAATTCACATTATCCTACACATCATCTTGAAAGAGTTCCCTAGCTCATTCAAAAATGAGGACAACCTTAGTGATGTGATCAATTAATTTATGGCACCAATGAATAGAAGTCAGGTCAAGAGGAAAAATATTAGAGGAAAAGAAAGTATTTTAAAAGTTTGACAAAATTGGATGACTTTAAATGAGAAAGTTTATGATATTGTGGAAAAAAATGAATGACTTTTAAAAGTTGGACAAATTACAAATATATGCCATATGCATTTGAATTTTTTGTTTTTCAATGTCAAAAATAGGTTTAGGGAAAATATGAAAAACATATGACAAGTGTTTTTGATTTGATCAAACACATAAATCGCATTATATTTCAAAAAGGGGGTTTTAAAACTGTCCATAATATTCAAAATTAAACTTTCTCATTTCTGTCATTCCTCACAAGTAAAATTTTAACACCAAAGAGTGGATCAGACATTATGTTCCTAGATTTTAAACATTAATTTCGTACCGTTACAATGCAAGTTTTACATTTTCTTGAGATAAAAGTTGATAATCATGATAGTTGCAACTTCACCATACTTTCTTGTTAAATTAATTTCGTTTAGTTATTTATTTATTTGATAACCCTGATTTTCTGACTTTGTTCACTCAATTGTATCCTGAACACATACACTCGTTCCAAACTAATAAGTAGGTAAATTAAGTCAATCTAGTTTCAAGACTCAACACCTAAACGTATACTTTTGTGGCGTGAGGTATGAACATTAGCAGATATAGCAGTAATTAAGATGTTTAGATATTTCATTTGAGCTGTTGAAAGTATTCACCATATTGAATAATAGAATCACATTTCACTAATAACTTCTTATCTGCAACTATTTGGTTTTTCAGTCATGAAATCACTAGTAATCATGGAGACTGAAATTTTGAAAGTTCTGTAATGAATTAATTTCTATAAAAATTACACTAATGTATTCAGCAATGATTTTTCTGCAATCACTATGAACTAATCTACAACTAAGTTTCATGTCATCTTTGAAACAAAAAAAAAAATGTTTGACAGACACATCAGCAGACAAGAAATTGCTGATCTCTCCCCCCTTGATGCATTGAGGTTGAGGAGCACCGATTCGAAGTAACTGATGTAAGCAAAGCAGTCTGGAGTTCTTTGGCTACACCTTGGTAATAAGAAATAATATACTCCATGAAGACTGCATCACATGGTAATGTAATAGGACATCGCTTGGAAGTCCAAATTCCTCTTCAGACATTACTAAAAGTTGTCTGATGATTTCGTTGTCAAGAAAAACTAGGGGAACAACAAACCGTTGTTGATCAGCCGTGTAGATAGCAAAGTGACCTTTGCTAACCGCAGATGATACACTACGACTTTCTGCATCGTTGTGCCTAGGAAACGAAATTCTCTTCCTTCTAATGGCGACAAATTTTTGCCATCTCTTAGTCAGCTGGATGAGTTTCTTGGAACTGATCATGGTGTTATCTTTGCAGATATGGTAGAGAGAAAAAAGAGTGATTATGGTGTACTAGAGAGATTTGAAGTTAGGGGATGAAGTGGTAGAGGTTGATGATGAACTAAAATGCATAAAAGAAGTGATTTATTATATTCACTTCATTCTGGAAATAAAGGATGCAGAAGCATGTGCAAGCAGGTGATATGGCCATTTGTGTTGTTATAAGATGGCTATTAGTTCCATACAAGTCATTGTAGAGATGTGGAAGCACAGATTACTATAGGGCCCTTTAAGTTGTTGCACCAAATAGCAGAATTATTATCTCAGATCAGAATTAGCCATATCCACTTATTAGTCTGGCTATACAGGTTGCAGCATGTTCTGTGGTTTGTATGAACTGGACCAACTTTTCCCTAAAACACACAAAGATTGGCTTAAATGACTTTAATTCATGCCTACTTGCCAGAGTTTTTTTCATTTTCAACTTTTTTTCTCTATGTGCCAAACAACAGACAAGTCTCTAGAAATATCAGTAAGATGTTCACAAATTCATTTGCAGCTTTTGACACATTTCCCTCCATCATGTCTTCAGCAGAAGCCATAATTTCAGAACCAATAATAAGTATATACATTGAATATCTATCCAACTATATATATCGGTTGGTACACAACATAAAGGCCCCATATCCATATGTAGCATATGGGTATGCCTTCCCTGATTTTCAACAACAAATTCTATCCTCAAAATAAAATCTATCCAGCCACTTAATAAGTATATATATGAATTTTCATCAATCAAACACTATCATTCATCCATACTTTAAAGTCACTCTACAAAACTCATCTCTTCTTTCTCTCAATCTCCTGAAGCAGTCAATATGATCAGTTCCAAGAAACTCATCAACATGGCAAAGAAATGGCAGAAATTTGTCATAATCAGAAGGAAAAGGATATCATTTCCAAAACAGAATGAGGAAGCAGATAGTTGCAGTACATCATCGGCAGTAAACAAAGGCCATTTTGTAATCTACACAGCTGACCAAAAGCGGTTTGTTATTCCCCTATCTTTTCTTGACAACAAAATCATCAGACAACTGTTGGAAATGTCGGAAGAAGAATTTGGACTTCCAAGTGATGGACCTATTACATTACCGTGTGATGCAGTCTTCATGAAGTACATCGTTTCACTACTTAGCCGAGGTGCAAGCACAGAACTCCAGAATGCTTTGCTTGTATCTGTACTTCAAACAGATGCTCCTCAGCTTCATTGCATCAAAGTTGGAGAAATCAGTCATTTCTTGTTTGCTGATTTCATTGTCAATATTTTTTTTTGTAAACTATAGAAATTTAGAGATAGCTGATTCATCAAATATGTGCAAAAATATTAGCACACATGCAATAGTATACCTTTTTCAGAATATTAATTTTTAGTTTATTTGATGATTTCAAAACTTCTGAATTCTACAACACAGTGGTTATATGATTGATTTTATCCTCAAAATGTTGGATAAATATGCAAATTTGGGGTGAAATAATAACTGGCTATACAACACCAGTGCAAAACTAACTGCAAACAAATTGACATAATTGATCACTCTAGTAAACTCTTTTCAGTGTCCATCATCACTAGCGACTGAGTCATCTAATAGTCCAGCTTTAGTTTTTTTTTTTTTTTTGAGTTAATTTCTAAAATGGTCCTTAACTATAGCATTTTCTTAAATTAGTTCTTGACTTTTAATTGCAATCAAAGTGATCCTCCGACTGTGAAATTTTAAGCCAAAATAGTATCTGTTAGCTCTGGCATGAAGTAGATTTAAAATGAAGGTAAAACTGATATATAATTCAAGTTTTGTACTCGCAGATTGATTCTTTTTTATCTAAAAATTAATTATGAGGCAAACCTATTTGAACCATATGTGATCCATATGTTCTCTTTCTTTCCTGCAACAAACACATTTTGAAAGAAAAATCGATTTCAACATGAAATGCATTTTCTAAATGTGTTTAATAAAAGTTTTCCTTTTCATTTGATCCAAGAAACACATTCATCAATTTTTTACCCAAACATTGTTTTTTCCACCAAAATAAAAGCATTTAGTAAATGCGTTTGGTTAAAAGTAGTGCGTACTTTATTTTACACAATTTTTTTAGTCAAACTTATTTTGAAAATGTGTTCAATTGAAATAAGAAATTGATTTTTTTTTTATTTTTATTTTTATTTTTTTATTTTATGGCTAGGGCCATTCACCAGGTTTATAATGGTAATCAAATATTCAAATGGACATATATAAGAGTTTTTTTTGAAACTCAAACAGCAAAATAGATTATAGCAAAGCCAAGATACAAGACGGTGGGATAGTCTCCCACACACTTAGGACAAGAGTAGAACCTGTTGCCCGAGCTAACGCATGAGCCACATGATTTGCTGACCTTCTGACATGTCGAACCAACATATAATATAAGACTTATACATAATTTTGTGTAGGAATTCATTAAAGATGATGTTGTAAAGTCACAATTTAACTTGAATTCTATCACAAAATCTTTGCTAATCGATATGACTAACAAGACATGCATCAAGCTAAGAAAGACGAGTCTTAAGCCCATAAGATCGAGCCTCAGTGAAGGCGTTATTGACTCTTTATGCTTTATTAGGTTGAAAAAGTATGTTTGAACAGATACTTCAATGTAATAGAGTTAGTAGCATTCATAAATAAAAAATAAAATAAAAAAAAAACAAAAAAAAAAAAAACTCGTTTAATATTAAGTTAGGTCGTCTATAATTCAATATAGATAAAGTATTTCATTTGTTGATGGAAGTTGAACTCAAGATTTGTTCACCACGTCATATATTTGGATATAATAATGTGAAGTGTATAGTATTAAATGAAAGTTTAGTCGTATTTTGCGGTGTATCTCTACATTCTCTCAAAAGATTTAATCCCCTATTCTAAGGGCCCCGTTTCGACTCGACAGAACACGTGGGGAAAAGCTAGTGAGGATTTGTCCACCATGTCATATATTTTGATATAATATTGTGAAACTTATAATATTAAATGAAAGTTTAGTCATATCTTGTGATCTCTACCTTTTCCCAAAAGATTTATTCCTTGATCCTAAGGGCCCCGTTTTGGCACGACAGAACATATGGGAGGAGGCCAAGTAAATCATATCACAGGCCAAATTAAATTAAATGTTGTGCACGAGGATTTGTTTACTTAACCTTGATCTCTTCTCCCAAATATTACATACATATTAAATCACTCAGCTAAGCCCGTGTTATCAAGTCTGATGCAATAACAAAATATATACATAAAAAATAAAATAAAAAAATAAAAAAAAGAGCCCTACATAATAGGGGTGACCACGGTTCAGTTCGAACCACTGATTCGAACCGTAACCGGTACTGTAGTAACCGGAACCGAACCAAAAATCGTCCATACGATTCCGATTAAGATTTTTGAAATAAAGGACTTGAACCGCCGGTTCTGGCCTACGGCCTGCAGCATACTGCCTCACTGCCGCATTGGGTAGTGGGCAGTGGCACAAAAAATTAAATTGGTCTTTGCATCTTTAGGTTTTTTTTTTTTTTTTAATAAAATTCGGTTAGAACCGGCGGTTCTAACTAGAACCGTCGGTTCATAAACCGGAACCGGAACCATACTTTGCAGTTCCGATTTCGATTTGTCCATTTGCGGAATCGAACCGGAACTGGAACCGCGGTCACCTACCTACATAGCTGCTAATTAAACACTACATGCATTATGCATATAGAGAATTAAACTACCATATTAATTATGTTTACAGTTTACATATATAGATGAGAGTATCAGACTATTCAGACAGACAAACTAGCATATATATATATATATATATGCAGCCTATGCAGGCTTAATAGATGAGCTAATATAATTTAAGGTTTACTCCGGAGAGTAGGGACGAAGGGTGAGCTCAAGGGAGACACTATCGCCATCGCCATCGCCATGCACTGGGAAGAGAGAGAGGGTTTGTGGAGGCTTTGAACGCTTTGGCGCAGCATTATTATGCAGCAAATCTCCAGCAGGCGGGGCGGGGGCTATTATTGCAGGGCGTTTTCTCGGGTGCCTCTCCGGTTTCTCTGGTTCTGAAACCAGTAAAACACGTTTTTGGCCTCAATCTTCCCCAGCTGCCTCAGCCTCAACGATAACTCTCTATCTCCTCCGTCGATGGCCTCATCATCCTCTGCTTGTAGTAAAGCTCTTCCAACATTTCCAATTGCTCCACTGTCGGCTTCCACCTCCTACTACTACTGCACTTATTGTTCTCTTCCCCACCTTGCTGCACCTTTTGTCCAATGCATTCTTCACCTTCAGCTTCCATGTTATATATATGTTACCTACAAAGACTTCCAGATCATATATATATATAAGGAATGAGAAGGGCGTTAAAGGAAAACAAAAGTTTGATATAGTTGAAAAAGGTAGGTCAAATCTTGGATGATTCACTCATTAATGATTGAAATTAAGTTGCGGAAATTTCTAAAAAAAGTATAGTATGTTTGAACCTAATTTCTTTTTAGTTAAATGGGCATGGAATAGGGGTGATGAGAAAAAGATTTGGATTGTAGTGCCCTTGATTGGATTACTACAAGCCCGAAACCAATTGGCCCGTGCCAGGAGATAGTGAGCTAAGGTAAAAAGTGGATTTCTAGGGACTGAGAGGCGAAGATCACCCACGTCCTCAGGGAGTTTATATGGTGCCGAGAAGAAACTGTGATTGGATTGAGTTTATGAATTTCCTTTGGGGGTGATTGAGCATTTAGAGATGGATAAAGTGAAAATGTCGTTTAATCGCCAAGAAAGGTAGGCGTTAAACTGACCTGGGTCACCCCTCCCAATTTTTTTAAATAAAAAAGAGTCTCTTGATAATACCTGAACGAAGATTGGCCTGACGATAAAATAGAATCATCGGTGACCAGTGATTTGATTCATGAGGAAGAAAGAAAATTCTTGGTTAAACTTTCCTCCCAATCGACCACTATATATATTTGACCACATACATCATTCTACCCTGCCCTATTTGGAAAACCATTAATGCCCGTTAAAGTTGCCATGGTGAAAACTAAGAAAAAAAACAAAAGTTCTTAGAATTGAAGCCAGAAAAGACAAAATCAGTTAAAAAGCATTTGCTGACAACAACTAAAGTAAGATTGAAGGTACTTTTGGGAATATAATGAATCAACGACATGGAATCTTTTTCAAAAGGTTTAAAAATTCATCTTTATGCATTATTATTATTATTATTATTATTTTTTAGTTCATCCATGAAGTCATGAAGATCACATTTCTAATTTGCGAGTCCATATAAAAAATTAATAATTTAAAAATGGAAATTACAGTATAAAAAATTAATATAATGAACCAAAATGAATGAAAGGTACACCCAGCATAAAAGCAAATAAAGTCGCAACTTGAAATTTCTAGTTGAATCATAAACAAATAGCACAAAATAATAATTAAAAAAAAATGAGATGAACCTTAAATCTAAAATCATAATTTATTAAATTCTTACAAAAAGTAAGATACCTTAGTTATGGAGGAAAAATGCGATGAATGATTAGTAGTCTTTTGATTTAGGAGATAACAGATCAATCGAAGTTGGAGATTTAGAAGTAGTTATGTCAGATAAATCGAAGTTGGAGATTTAGAAGTTATATTTCAAGGACGAAGATTATATACAGGGAGGTGGATATTTTACTTTATGTAGGCTCGAGAATTTATGACTATTTTAATTTAAATCTTGAACGGTGATAGAGAAATAAGGTGTGACTAGTGATTGGTAATCAAGAATGGTATGGTGAACTTTTGATATGAGTTATTGTAGTACAGGAGACTACGGGATAACTTGATGATGAAGATTTAGAACTTAGTTATACCGGATCTCACAAATGTATGATTCTTTTAATTTAAATCCTAAATGACGATGGAGGAATGAGACGACAGGCAATTGACAATATGCAAATAGTGTGATGGTTGGGTTTTTGATTTAATTTGAACTTTAGTAACATAGGTAATACATACTATCAACAGGGTGAGACGGCTAGCCCACAGATTTCTAAAACCAACATCTTTGTGGCCATGGAATCTCAAACCACTCCACCCGCTGCCACCTCGTTTAGGTTCAATTTTAAGTGGGCCCTTAAAATTTTAATCTACATGTAGGAGATGACATATATTTCGTGAATAGAGATTTAAAAGTTCTGTCACTAAGATTGATTATTGGTAGATTGGGGTGATAGAATTTTCACTTCCGTGTTTGCAAACCTATGATCATTTTAGATTATTAAATCCTAACAGATATTTTGTAGGGATGACAATGTGCCCCGTTCCCATTGGGGATCCCCATTCCCGTAGAGATAGGGTCTGGGACGGGAAAAAATTTCGGAAATCGAGGACGGGGACGGAGAAGGGAAATTTTTGAAATTCTCCGCTGGTGACGGGGACGGTGACGGGGATACCCTCCCCGCCCCCGAATATATATATATATGTATAACTAATATATATATATATTATATATATATATATATATATATATATTATAATACTAATTTTAGGATTATTAATAATTATACTGTGTATATATTGGAGGTTTGCAGCATTCAATATATTCCATTGGAGATTATTAACTATAGTACTATACTGTGTATATACTTATACTGTGTATATATTGGATTAATTCAAATGTATTGACTGTTTATTACTTTTGCATTGTGAATATTGAATGAATGTGTATATATTAGATTAATTGGAATATATTGAATGTTGATTAATTTGCAATGTGAATAATTGTAAAAAAATGTCAGAATATGTATAATATTATAAACTCTCATAAATCACCGCCACAGATTTTAATTTTTTTTCTTTTTTATTTTTAAAAATTGTATTAGTTTGACTATAGGTTGATCGAGGATGGGGATTCTCCGTCCCCGCCAAATTCCCCGCGGGGACGGAGACGGAGAATTTTTCTATTCCCCGCCGGGAACGGGGTCGGGATAGCGGGGACGGCGATGGGGAGTACACTCCCCGCTCCCGCCCCGCCCCGTTGCTATCCCTAGTATTTTGGTACCTGGGAATTTCGATCGATTTTAGTTCCTCATAACTCTTAGCTTCTAAATTCTTTTGTTTGCTTGGTAGAGAAATTACATTTATATTCGCGAAATTTCAATTCTCTTATTTCATGGAATTCTAATTACCACCCTCCTCCCCTAGGATTTATATTCCATGCCGGATGGAAGAAAAGAAGGCGATGAATGGACAAATTTATCCTTGCCTTTACTTACTCTGCCAAATACATGTGTTTTGCTTCGCTTTGCTTCATAATGATTAATTAATTACCTTAAGTGGGATTGCTTATTATTATTATTGTTGTTGTTATAAAAAAGTTACTACTCCATATTAAACACACACAAAAAAATGTATTAAAAAAGACTAAAAAAAATAAGTAAAAGAAAAAATGATTTAAGTACTGAATAGTAAATTGACTCATAAAATGGGACAGATAGAGTAATTAACTAATCATTATATAATAAATTATATATATATTATATATATATAACTATACCTATATATATATATTATATATACGTACCTTGTTTATAATTATTATCATATAATTAATTTTCACCAATAAAAAAATAATAATTAATGAATTATTTTTATTAAATACTACACATGTACTTTAGTCCTTTTTACATTTTTGATCACTAATCATAAAGAAAAACCTACTTAATCAAGAATCTTTCCCCAAATTACTAAATAATGATCTCTATTCACAAATTGAGGTTATAGTCTAAGAAATTTTTTTAAAAAAATTGTTTTTATTTAGAGTCAGTTGGGTAGTCACCATGATCATATTATATACTAATATAATACCTCTGCTGGGCCAATGGTCCAATTTGATCTCATAGTTTGGTGTGGAGATTTTTATTAAGACTATCCGTTTATTTTAAAATCCTTAGAGCCACCAGATATTCCCATAGAGGAAATTTACCAAATTTGAAGTCCAAATGCTAATACACCCAGATTATTTTTTTCAGTCTGGCAAAACCACCAGACAAGTCCTTTCAATATCACTTACATGTTCACCAGATTAGTAAGTAATTCAGGAACAGTATCTACAATGAATTATCATCTAAGTTAACACTATACATGCTCTTCTGCATTAAATGAATTAACCTTACCACTAAAAGTTATTGAGTCATTTTTCAAAGGAAAAAAAAAGTTGACAGCCATGTAGCAAACAAGAAATTGCTGATCTCTCCACCATTGATGCATTGAGGTTTGAGGAGCACCGATTTGAAAGTAACTGAACAAGCAACACATTTTGGAGTTCTACCTTCTCCTTCGAATCATATAGCTCTCTTGTCCGTATGGAACAACTCCCAGCAAGTTTGGCGTTTTTAACAGGATTCCTACGGACCATTCGAAAGGCAAAATCACCATCTAATCTTGGAATCTTCTTCGACAGATTGGCTACCCAAGGAAATAAACCATGGATATTTGTTCGTAATTATTTGGGGAGCCTACGTCTGAGTTTCCTAATGACGCAGCTCCAAGCCATCACGGTGAGGAATTGGAGTGCGGTAAATCTCTCCATATCTTCGTCATGGTTACTTTCTATATGAAGGCATTCAAAGAACTGGTATGCAAGTGATCCTGGATAAACTTTTGAATTTACGCTGGGGTATGACTTTCTTTAGGCACCTGCGGGAAAACGGACAAGGGTACATAGGTAGGGGGGATTTTTTGGAGAATGATTCGGGGCGAGAACAATCTGGTAGACTTTTGATTATGCCTATAGTTGTTGTTGATCCTCCGCGTGGCCCCCGAGGCAGTGGTGAAAGCGCCAAGGCAAACCTCTGCTTGTCTGAACATTTTAGGGTATGCGGAAGGTTCCACGGTCGTACCTAACTTGCCTATATGGGCCACCCTATCCCCTCGTCCCCCGAACCAGCGGGTAAAAAAAGGGAGAAGAACGGGTTTTAGATTTCGAAAAAAATTGCCTTGGGTTAAAGGAAGGGCTAGATGCAGGGGGAAAATTAAATCACACCTATAGCTTGGGGAACCCTCTTCCTTGTGGGGTCCCTTTGAAAACTGGTTGTAACCTAGATTTTTGATATGTTGGGCGGTGAAGCCATTTTGGAAACTTGGGGGGAAGATTGAAATCACAACTTTCCCAAACCTTTCTTGAAACTTGGAATATGCTATTTCTAGAGTTCCCATAACTTCAAAGTTTACTCCGCGTATTAGAGAATGTCAGTTGTTTCGCTGCGTTATTTTTTTGCTCGAGGGAAATTTGCGCCTTTGCTGTTTATCTTCCAAGAAAGGTCCTTATGCTCCATCCCTTTGTGTCCCTTTAATCAAGCCAAAATAATTCGATACCTGGTAAAATCAAACGACGCTTAGGTAAAGTATTTGGCTCAAGGAATGGTTGGACTGCTTTGATCCCAAAGTTTTGGGGTGGTCCAAACATACTCTGGCTTTTTTCTATGCGACAAGTCCTATAGAGGAACAATTCTCTCCTCTCAGGCATAATGCATAACCAGGCTCCGGACGAAGCCTTGGGCGACCTCAAGGAAAGAGAAGGAAAATCAGAATCCTATCAAGGGGATTAATTTTTAAATAAAAAATCTTTCAAACTCGCCTTCCAAGCGGTTTGGGATCAAATTCCCTTGTTCTCCAAGAGGATTCCGCAAAGGGGGTATCAAGTCG
>VALG01010538.1:0-42651 GCA_009835305.1 Ipomoea purpurea
TACATTACAAGAAACTTCACTATAATTCACAGCTGTGTGAGTCAAAGTTTTGATATGCCTTTCGGTATGACAACTAGCTCAACTTGGCATAATATTATGCCCACATTAAAAAGCTAATCATGGTTTAGAGCTAACCGGAATAAGTTATGGACCTAAACATCACGCACTTATGAAATAGTCAATTCACTGAACTTATGAATAACTGAAGAGTTAATACCCAATATAGTCCTCGACTATAGTGGTTTTACTCAGTTTAGTCCTAAGTGACTTTTTATACTCTATTTAGTCCTCAACTATAATGGTTTACACACTTTAGTCCTCTGTTAAATATTCTGTTTGTTGGCTGTTTAATAACAAGGTTAATATGGTAATTTCATTTCTCTTTTATTTTTTATCAGATTAATTATTAATTACATTTCTAATTTCCTAATTTTCCTCCAGAGAGAAGAAACAAAATAAAGCTCACCCCATATGCAGTAAAAACCCACAAAGCCAAGCAGGAACCTCACTTATATCGATATAGAAAATAATTTTTTACATAGCCCAGTACAAAGAATACCGGGAGGGAGAGAATAGATATAAACCTTCAAGCCAAAATGCATAAGCCAAAATTTCAAACGCATACAACATACATCAGCCAAAAATTTCAAACCAAATCATAAGCCACAACTTCATAATTTAAACAGATTTCAAACTTAAATTGATCTAACAACCATTAAGAAATGAGTTAAATCCACATATAAAATTAAAAATAAATAAAATAAAAAAAACTACTAACAAGATTTTTTGTGGTACCATATTTTGGCGCCATTTGTTTCCAATTCTTCATCTTGAATCCACTATGGTGTGTTGCTTCCAATTCTGCGTTTGCTCCCAGTGCCAACAGTGCGTAAGTTTGCCGGTGTTTGTTTCCCAATAAGTTTGCTCTGTATTTGCTTCTGGTGACTTAGTGAGAGGGAAGGGGAGGGGGAATTGTATCCGTAGAAGACTGAGAAGAATGAGGGGAGGGAGGAATTGTATCGGCAGCAGATGAGAGGAGAAAAATTAGGAAATGTAATTAATAATTAATCTGATAAAAAAATAAAGGAAATAAATTACCATATTAACTTGTTATTAACAGCCAACAAAGAGAATTTTTAACAAAGGACTAAAGTGTGTAAAACCATTAAAGTCAAGGACTAAATAGAGTACAAAAAGTCATTTAGGACTAAACTGAGTAAACCACTATAGTCGAGGACTATATTGGGTATTAACTCAATAACTGAAGCACATAGAATGAATGGAAAGTTGAAACTTACAGAAAGAAATGAAGATAGCATTGTGAAATATGAAAGTGGCCTTTTAGGAGTTTTAGGATTGATTCAATGAACTTTGTTTTAAACGTTTTTTGTATCTTTGTTATTTGGTTCATTTAATTTGCTCTTTGGTGCATTTTATGATTGTGTTGCTTGTCCAAAAGGTCAAGACATGACCCACGTTCTTTGATCAAGTGTATCCTTCCATTGCGTGTGTCATGGAATATTTTGTATGGCAGGAAATAGATGATAAACTTTTCGAATTTACACTCTGATAACGTGTAACGGTTCACACTTGTGTGAGACCGGAATCCTAATATGTGAGATAGATCAATTCGAGTCAGGTCAAGATAAAAATGTAATACTTACACCCAACCCATCTCACACAAGTTTTTGCTTCAAAATTACAAATTCTTATCTAGTAACTCAATAAGAAATGTCAAGTAGGTAAAATTGACTTTCATCCTCGCATAAAATTTTCAGTTTGCAAGCTATTACATAGAAACCGGTAAAAAATACTGCTTTAATTTTAGAATCTAGGGTGTTCTTATATGGTCCCATCGATCAGCTTCATATGTTGTGAGGGGTTCTGGATGAATACTCAACTTGTAGTGTATAGTGGATTAGAAAACAAGTTGGCAATAGAGGGCAGAACCGTAGCCTCTGGAAGGGTAGAGGAGAACTGACAAGAAGCTATAACATAAATCTATGTTTTTGGTTTGTACTGACTCAAACCCATGTGCACAGGTCTTTTGAAAAATTCATTTTTTTTAACCAACAAAAATCTTCTACATAACCTGTAATCTATGAAGTAATCAACACTAAAAGTGGCTAAGAAAGATTCAAATGGATACATAATGCTGCCAAGCAGCAGATGAGTAAATTGGGGGCATCCCATTTGTTCATCCTGGGGGCCTATAATATAATTTTTAGAAAGAAAACACAAAATGGTAAATGTATGCAAAGAGATGACTCACATTTAACATTTTTCAATATACCTGTTAGTCTTCTGGTGTCTGCAAAATTTCCACTTGGATGCATGCACCCATGCTGTCATTGTTTCAATGATTCTCGCCTTCAAAATGGATCTCTACACGGTGAAGAAGCTTGTGTTCTTTGATGATGCAATAACTGAGTAGCAGTACTCTACACAGCATTTCATGGCCGCACCTTTTACGCATAAGGTTTCATGAGGTAAAAGATGCAAGAACTTATCTGGATGCCTTCTTCTTCTTCGTCTTCTCTTTGGTGTAGTTTTGCTGCAGGACTCTCTTCCTCTAAAATATGTTCATAGTCCTCGAGGTTAGCAAAAGGGGATGCTGCAGTCCGCTTGAGCGACTTCTGTTTCGGTTTCCTTTGGACAAAGCTGTCCTGGTCATCTGATTGGGCAATATCACCAGAATCCTCGGCAATGTCAGGCTCCCCATCGGATATGTCTGATGGGATATTTCCTTCATCCTCAGAGAGATTATCATCAACTCATCATCACTTTCATCAGCACTTTGTCCAAATCATCATAATCGTAATCACCATCTTCTTCCAAATCAGGATCAGTAGAGTCCAATATGTTCTCATTTCTTCATTGTCACTCTCGTCTGCAGCAAAGTCTTCTTTCTCGCCTTCATCATCACTGGCATCCCGGCTAAAAGCTCATCAGCGACATCATCCTCATTTCTTTTCTTTTCTTCTTCAGCTTCTTTGAGATTTCATCTTGTTCAGATAGAACTGTGGAAGACAAGATCTTCTGGTGGAACATCTGTTTCAGCTAACGAGAGAATTTGTTCCCCAAACAATTGATCATTCATGTCAAGCTGCAAATTAAGAACAGAAAATGAAGTGAATAAAGATGCTGATGAAAGATTGAACATTTTAGTAGAGACTAACAATGGATTAAGCTTATCAAAATTCATACACAAATGCAGTATCCAAAAGAACCACATACTTCTGATTCTAAACACTATTAAACTAACCTTCTTGGCAGGTTCAATCTGGGAGGCACCATGCCAAGTGCTTTGTTTTGGTTTCTTTTCCATGAATTTGTCCGGAATGCAGTGAGTGAAAGATCATTTAGGGGATTTCCATTGTAAACAATGGTGGCCCCCGAAAGGAGTGTTCTTGCCATGGTAGCCACTGATGGATGCGCATGTGAAGCCAGAACCACTAGCTCCCACCAGCTAACACGATCGGCATTGCTGTTAATGCATAAAACCAATTTCTAGAAAAAGTTAGCACTGAGCACGGTCATAAACCAGAGAACCTAAGTACCATTTCCTGAATTTCCAGCTTCATTATAAACCTCATTTCAGTCTGTGCATTGCTTTTAGTTAATACAATCAGTTTTTGTTTTTGGAAAGTTAGCACAAGTATGGTCTTGAATCAGAGAACTGAAGAACTGTTTCCTAAATTTCCAGGATGGTTTTAGCTTATTTGGAGCAATGAGAGTATAGGATGAAGAAAAATATTCACCAACACTAATGTATAATTCGCAACTCTAATCAGCATGCAAGTAAAACAGGAAAATGAGCGTACCAGAACGAAGGTTCTCTGTGCCGAAGATTGTATCCCCCAGGCATTGACAGACTTCCACTTGATATTTGGGGTTCAGGTTTGTTGGAGTTGGAGTTTGGTGTAGATTTCTTGGGTTCATGTGAACCACTTTCCACAATCAAATCATCCAGCTCAACATCCTCCTCAGAATCAGAAGACAAATTACCACCTTCATCAAGGGAGGAACTTTCATTAATTTAATTCATCATTGGAGTGATCACTCCTTCCACATTAACTGTTTTAGTTGTTGCAGGACTTGCTTGATTTTCGTCATCTTCTTTAACATCTTCAAAATGTTCAAGATCGTCATCAACAGATTCACTTTGAAGCATCACGCTCCTAGGATCATTAACATTTTACGTCATGAGAACCTTTTGATTCTGGAATATAACTTATACAAATAAAATATTAACAATCAAAGCAGTCATTACCAAAGAGGAGGTCTTTCCTTCAGGACTTCAGAGAGAAGGAAAAGGCACCCACATGCATATTGAGGCGGCTGCTGAATGGCAACCTGTTTCAATAATACAATGCAGGTTGAAAGTTGAAACAATACCATTATACCAATAATACTTCAAATCTTATCAAAGACAAGGTATTTACAACTCAGACTAACCTGTAACAAACGCTTTGCAAAAGCAGCAACACGCTTCAAATTAATATCGTTCTTCATGGCCCTTAGAAGTAGACCAATAAACATTTCCTCCTGGAACCAGAGCCATAATAACAGAATTAGATTGTTATGTGGGTAAAGGAAATAGTTCAAAAAGATATTTTATTCCAGAGAAAATTTTAAGCCACAAAGAGATACATAATACATAAATCAAATATTTTTTATATTTCTCAATGCAAACTCAGTGATTCACTATTCCTAAGCAAACCAGATAGACAAAAGGCCTATATGTAAGAATTGACTATTCTACCTACCTTTGAAGAATTCATAGCAGCTGGTAGTAGGAGCTTTGAGTACAAGGCACGGTAAAATCTATCGCTAACAAATTTGATTTTTCGATGAAATCTTATCGAGCAACATTAATGCTTGAACTCCAACATTGAAGTTCCTAGAATGAACCTGAAAATGCCAGACAAGTTTTTTAAGACAAACTCCAAATCAAAATTATCCTATCTGGAATCAGCACTCCAGCATCAACTAGATGTGACAATCCGAGAACAAGCATTTATAATTAATCAAACAAACAATGAAGTGGCGCTGAATTACCAGTTGAAACAACACAGGTGTCTGGACCTGAACAATGTCATCAGCTTCATCACTTGAAACATAAGGAAAGGCTCTATTGACACCCTGCAAAAAGGCGCTAAACTTATGCATATATTTTGGGAAGCTGATATTTTCTCACTGGTGAAAAATCATAAAATTTACATTTGATATATCATAGAGCTAACAAACACCAGTAAAAGTGAAAGGTTGACTAGGTGGAAAAACCTAGATAACAAAAAGATTATAGGAAGACAAAAACAAACTATTTATACTGACTGTTAAAAGTGGCTGATAATAACCGTGAATCCATCTC
Organism: Ipomoea purpurea; assembly: GCA_009835305.1. NCBI lineage: Eukaryota > Viridiplantae > Streptophyta > Magnoliopsida > Solanales > Convolvulaceae > Ipomoea > Ipomoea purpurea. The sequence continues at coordinate 5,375 of VALG01010538.1, forward strand.
AACATGGGATTCTGATGTATTGTTTAATTCACCATCATTTGAACTTGTGCTCCAAATTATGTCCATCATTTTTTTTCTCCTTTCGTCCTCCACCCGCCTCAGAAATCAATACCTGGAAAGGGATTTTCATATGAAAATGAGAAATTTTTGCTGCTCTAGAAAGTATTCAGCCACATGGAAGCCAAGAGACAAAACACACCGATTCTAAAGAGCTTGTGCAATACCTTAAAGAGGGCAAAATATACTTCTATCAAACGTTTTGCTATCTTAGGTCCATCTCCCCTCTGAGTCAATCTAATTTGGCTTAAAAAGTTAATCTGTCATATATACAAGATCTGTTAGAGGCAGGAATTCAACTGAAAAGAAATTAATAAAGAAAACAAAGAAACATTTTGACATACAGCATGATACTTGGCTCGCAGTCCCAGATGAGGGCGGAAAAGAAAATTATCTACCTCATCAATCACCACAGCCTGTAGAGTAAGCAAATAAGACTTATTAAGCTAAACTTACGGATTTGATCATAAATCTTGAGAGACATCATTACAAGATCATCTAATGTTGAACCATTTAGGGTCACATAGGACCTTTTTCTTTATTACTTATAACAATCTCTCTCCTCAACTTTTTTTTACCATATTATATATTATTTTCATAGAATAGCCTGGAGCCCTGGATGGAAGGTCCTTTAATATGACCTTTTTAAACTCATTAATTTCACTAAGATATAGGATGTTTCAGCTGACATTACCTGCCACCACAAAGATATACATTTCCATGAATGATAAAGTTCATTATATTTCTTTATTTGTATTCTAATACATGAAAAAAATCCATGAATCATTATCACCCATCTTACCTTCATATTTGGATGTTCTCCCAGTAGCTTTGATAGGTGATAGTCAGCATTAGAGGCAACTTTGTTTTTGGGATCTCCAAGCTGCAGGCAAGCAAGATCTCAAAATAATGTGGAGTAGATCTTCCTATAGGATATTTGAAGTAAGGAGGAAGGAATACTTTGTTTACTAGAGCAGAGAGTAGTCGCCGTTCTTGTTCTGATTTGCTCCTCAGCAACATATAAACAGTCTTCATGAAAAAGATGTTGGATAAGATTTCTTTTTTGCCTTTGAAGTATTAATAATTATATTATCTAATATAGTATCAGCAAATAAAACTAAAATGCTAACTTATTTCAAATTTCCAAAGAATAGGGGTCAGATGCAACATTTTATGTTTATAATATCTCTTCCTTTCCCCCCCTGAAATATTATGTTGAAAGCATAAAAAAAGAAATAAAAATCAGGAGAAACTAGGCAATCAATTCATTATTTATTGTATCATAGAGAGAGGAAATAAACCAATACACAATTGCCCGTGCATGGAATAAAGGGTAAGTAACAAATGAAAATGAAGGGAGAACCTTTAATGCCTTGTCCTTGAGAATATCTAACACATCTCTTGATGCTTCCTCAAGAGCTGCAATAAACCGTTCATACCTGCATTTGGAGATTTAAGTTTTCAAAACAATGGTTAGACAGTAGTGATATCCTAACAATATGAACTGCAAGAGCTAACACTATAATATTGGAGTTACAAAACCATCAATTGCTGCCACATTACTCATGGAATTTCCTAAGGAATCCCTGAGAAGTCTAAACATAGATGTAGCCATGTAGGAGTACAATATTGTTTTATACAAAAGAAGAGAGCTAAAGGGGTGTACCTTTGCTTCAAGCATTCCTCCCAATACCATAAGAGCAGAAGGGAGTTACCATCCTTTGTATCAGGGACATGATTTAGAGGCCGCTGAAAGAGTGTCTTCAGTTTGCGATCAGGTAACAGACTGAAAGAATTATTCTTTGTCAAAATGTGCACAAAGCCACTATGGGTGCAAGCAATAGTTTGTACAACTTTTAAGTGCAGTGTGCACCACCAAAAAAAAGACTGGAAAATCAGTTTATTTTGTATTATGATAAAGAGATCAAAGCTGGCAAAATAATGAGGAAACATAATAATAGTTGAAAGGCATATCTTTTCCATTCCTAACCTGGAAATGAAGAGTTCTCTTAAGGCTTCATAACCTGTCACGGCATGTCGCTTGCCACTTTTGCTGTGACCATTCCTGCACTCCATAATAATGTTGGATTAACCTAAAAGGCATCACCTTTGGTTCTTCTAAGCTGTCTAATACCAAAATAATTGGTGCTGGGTGACTAAAATAACCTCCCAAACAAAGCAGAAGCAAATACTTTAGTCAACTTAGAATCAATCCACCCTATCTTCAAGTCTTCAATTAATCACAGTTGTATGATATTGAAATTAAGCTAATAGTAGATAGTAGATATTACCATTATCATTTCCCTAGGCCTGGAGGGGAACCCAACATGTGTCAGTATTGAAGTGAGGAGCTTTAGGTTCGTATTACATTTATCTTTTGTTGAATTTACTCCAGCATTTGCATTTGCATACTATTAAAAGCTTTCTAGTAAGTCAAAATCACTGCCTATGTAAATTATTGCAAAACTTACCCAAAAGAGCATCAAGCGATCTCATATTTGCAGCTGGATTGTCTGCAACCATGACCGAAAAGGCTGAGACCTTATCTGCAGCTGTGCCTGACCTCTGTGTGGCAGCTAGCATCTTTATATCTCCACTTTGCCCCCTAGACGACTCATAGTCAGCTGCAAACTGAGCCATTAACCTCTCTCCCAATTCTTTTTTCTTCTGCACCAATGCCTTCCATTCCTCAACACTACCGAACTCAACCTTCTTGTTACCAACCACCTTCTCCTCCAGTTCCGCAGCATCTGCGAACCACACTCCCAAAGCCACTAGCTTTTAAAAGCGGAAGCTTTGGAAGACCCTTGTACTTGTCAAATGACTTCGATGAATTATTATCGTAGTCTAATGGAGTCCTCCGAGGTTGAGGCTTGTCATTTTGCTTGAATTTCTTGCTGTGACCATTACTCTTATCCGTCTCCTTCTGATTGCTCGAATTCTGTTTAGGCGAAGGCTTTTTTAGGGGTTTGGACGAAGGAGGCTTCCGGAAGTCGGAATCGTCGAAGCCGGAAGTGGAGGAAGGGAGGGAGGAGAGGCCGAGAGAGGAAGCGAATGATGCGACGTCGTTTTTGAGATTGTCAATGTCGTCTGGTACTTTAGATTTCTTCGACTTTTTGGGACTCGCCATTACAGAGAGCTGAAGGAGGAGTGAGTGTAGGGTTTATGGAGACTTTAATGGCGGATTTTTTGCAGTAGGGTTTATGACTATATTCGCGGTAAACTTGTGCGTTTATGGGCCAATTAATTTTTGTAAGGCCCATTATAGATGGCCCGGAATACAATAAATGGGCCGAGCTTAGCCCAAATAATTCTATGCATTTAAGTGGCCTAGGGTTTCGTCTCATCCTCCTCTCCGTGCTTTTCACTTCTTTGTTCTCGCTAAACCTCTGAGAAGGCAGCTAAGCAAGCGAAAGAGCAAGAGAAAGCAACCATGCGACGGCGAGAGCATTGACGACTAAGGAGGCCGACATTCAGATGATGTTAGCGGCTGAGGTCCAACTCGGCACGAAGAACTGTGACTTTCAGATGGAGCGTTATGTATTCAAGCGCCGAAATGACGGTCAGCTGTTTCTCTAACTGTATCTATACATGTCTGTCTTGAATTCTTGATTTATGTATATGCTAAAGTATTTGTGTGCTGTGCGTGATTTTCTGGCTAGATCTGTCATTATATTACGCATATATGTGTGCTTATAATATCATGTTAATGTTTCCTGAACTTGTTCGGATGGATATTTGCTGTTATTGGTTTTGTGAAGTGACTAGATGAAAATTACAACTCACTGGTTTGAATCTGGTCATTCTAGTGGCATGTTGTTTGATCCATCATTGTCTTCAGTTGGTTAGCGAAATTTGTCTATTTCTGGTAAAAAAAATACTTTTTTTTGCTTATGAAGTTTGAGAATGTGTATTGTGCAGTGTGTATTCAGCATGAAATCATTCAAAATATCCCTATGATAAATTAACCATTACTGTTGAATTGATGAATTCTAAAGACAAGTTGCTATTTGATGTTGTATCATGTGTGGAGTTTTTCTATTACAAAAAAAAATGTTTATAGATTTTCTGGCATTTGATTGTCATGCTTGTTTTGTATCAGGTATCTATATCATTAACCTTGGGAAGACCTGGGAAAAGCTTCAACTGGCAGCTAGGGTGATTGTTGCCATTGAGAATCCCAAGGACATCATTGTCCAATCTGCCAGACCATATGGTCAGAGAGCTGTTTTGAAGTTTGCTCAGTACACTGGAGCTCAAGCTATTGCAGGACGCCACACTCCTGGTACATTTACCAATCAGATGCAAACATCCTACAGTGAGCCCCGTCTTCTCATCCTCACAGATCCCAGGACTGATCATCAGGTATGACCAGTCAGTTCAATATATTTTTACTTTCTAATTTATTTATTCAGTTTTATTTACTATTTATGTGTAAAACCTGTTTGCAGCCTATCAAGGAAGCTGCACTTGGGAATATCCCAACCATTGCTTTCTGTGACACTGATTCTCCCATGCACTATGTTGATATTGGCATTCCTGCTAATAACAAGGGAAAACACAGCATTGGTGTTCTATTCTGGCTCTTAGGGAGAATGGTTCTTCAGATGCGTGGTGCTATTGCTCCCGGGCACAAGTGGGATATCATGGTAATTGGTTTAGTAATATTGATAGGTCTCCTTTTTTCTATGTTGTTTTTATGCATTATTCAATATTCATTTCTTCATCTTTTCACGATCTTCTCCAAATTGCCAGGTGGATCTGTTCTTCTATAGAGAGCCTGAAGAGGCCAAGGACCAACAGGAAGAAGAAGCTCCTGCCATTCAAGATTACGCAGACTATGGTGCTGCTGCCATTGGTGGTGGTGAATGGACATCAAGCCAAATTCCTGATGTCCAGTGGACCGCTGACCCAGTCCCTGCAGCAGCTCCAGTTGCCGGTGGTTGGGCTGGAGAGGAGGGTAAGTGTATTCATTTATGGTTTAACTTTTTCTATTGCAACCCGGTCGGTCTTTTGGAAGCAAGTGCTGATTGGGTTCTTGAATCTGTTCTGTCAACTCATTTTTGCTCTTTTAATCTTTCCAGTTGCTGCACCAGTTGGAGGATGGGATGCGGCAGCTCCACCACCTGTGGCAGTTCCAGGTGCAGCAGTAGATGTGACTCCCAGTGGATGGGATGAGAACTGAAAATAGATGGGGATGAGTTTCTTCCATAGATGAAATGTTTGCTCTTTATATATGTTGTATTACGACCTTATCCGTGTCACTAGTTCTAGGGAATTTTGATTAGTTTTGGATGTTCTCAACGTGCTTGCAATGAAACTATTTACCTGGTTTGAATATGTCAACGTTTTTTTGTGGTGTTAGTTCGATACAAGATTATCTAATTATTCTCATTACAAATTTACTCTTGTATTCACAAAAAATATATTATTATTAGACTAATACTAAAGAGTTGAGTCAATGTTGCATTGACATATGCTTGATTTCATGACCTCTTATATTAGAGATTACTGCACGTATAATTATACTAAATTATTATTAATTTAATTATGGAGTTAATTGAAAATATTTTTCAATTAAGTAAAAGAATAAAAAGATATTTAACAATTATACTGAATTATTAGTTTAATTGTAGAATTAATTTGAAAATATTTTTCATAAACCACATAGGCTTGATTTCATGGCCTCTTATATTAGAGCATCACTACATGTCATGTCATCTGTGTACAATTATACTAAATTATTAATTTAATTATAGAGTTAATTGAAAATATTTTTCAATTAAGTAAAAGAATAAAAAGATATTTAACAATTATACTAAATTATTAGTTTAATTGTAGAGTTAATTTGAAAATATTTTTCATAAGTAGGCTTGATTTCATGACCTCTTATATTAGAGCATCACTACATGTCATCTGTGTACAATTAATACTAAATTATTAATTTGATTATAGAGTTAATTGAAAATATTTTTCAATTAAGTAAAAGAATAAAAAGATATTTAACAATTATACTAAATTATTAGTTTAATTATAGAGTTAATTTGAAAATATTTTTCATATAAGTAAAAGGATAAAAAGATTTTATAGAGGGGATTAATGTTTGATCTTTGGCAGCATCAGAATGTGGGTGAAATATATTTCTTACTTTGTTCTATTGCCATTCCTGATATTATAAATACATTGAACATCTGTCTTATTGCATTTGATACTCAATTTTGGAAATTTTTAGAAGTTCTCTGTATCTAAAGACCTTAAAGTTTTAGGACGTTAAAAACTGCAAAACCAAACAGGATTTGTGACCAAAGATGATATATACAAAACCAAACTGGATTTGTGACCAAAGATGATATATACAAAATTGAGTAACGTTTGACAATTGTTAGCAAGCATGGGAACAAAAGAGCCCAGAAAGAATACGCATGATATTTACTTTTGGGTTCCTATCTAAGAGGACTAGACTATGAATGAATAAAGATGCAGATCCACCATGGCTTTCTTTTGGCATATCTGTCGTCAGTAACCAAAAAATTCAATATTTTCTCAAATCTCTAACCTTGGTAGCCGGTAAATTTATTGTATCAGTAACCCGCATCCTTCGGATGGGTTGATTGAATCGGGGTACGGTCTTACACGGATTTAGCGGGTCAGGAAGCCCCAACCACATCATCAGGGGAAGAGCATGTCTCCAAATGTAACCCAGTGCACAAATTTATCAGAAAATTCTCCCGGGCGATGGATTTCTTGAACCATTTCGAAATTCAGATCTCCAGTAGTCTGTTCAATATGTTTAGAGAGCTAAGCAGGAGTAACGGGAGTAGCATAATTGCGAGATAAATGATGAATTCTCACCTTAATACTAAACCCAGAGTCGTAGGCATGAAGGCTCGTTTCTGCTTAGAGGCGCATCCAAGGCCTTCTGACGACAGACCACTGGACGGGGAACCTACGACTTGAAGATCTGCAGGAATATAACACATAGGTTATGCTTTAATTACAAGTAGATCAGGCGACACTAAAGCAACACCCCCGGGAATATACCTCTCATATGTCTCTTCTTCACATGAATTTCGGACGAAGAAAGCCACTCAACATCTACAAAATTTAGAAGTTGGAATCCCCGCGTTCGAGGGTCTGCTCACCTTGGGTTTCGGAGAAGAGCTCCCTACCAGACATAGAGGGGGTATACCTACAATATATGAAGCAAAATCCTAATACTTTAATATACTCTGCACACTACAATCTAACATTCTGTGAACCAAACGCCCCTAAATTCATATATAATCCAAGGATAGTGTTCATCTACATGACAATTTAAGTGGCATCAATAATTAGTAAAGTGACCTGGAATACGACATTTCGCTCTCACATGTTGAGACATCAGGTGTGGCCTCAACAGGTAATGGAGGCTGATAAGCTGCTCGCTGTTTGTTACTACTTGTATGTTCAACAGGTAAGTTACCTGGACAGATAATATTTCCATCTGAGAATGACCTTTTAATTCTCGACCTAAGCACATAACAAAGCATATATTAGAATCCACAGAAATATTATTTGAGAAAAGAAACGCCAATGAAACTATAAAACAAATTAGTTATACCTTAAACTGTCAAGAGCTAAATTGTGCCTTCCACCACGATAATGCTGATCAGAATCCAATTCCCATAGTGCTGGTTTACCATCGTGCGGCTGGAAATGCCCAGGAACCTGACAGATTAATAAATACAAATAAGAAATTATGATGATTTAATACATGGGTAACACAGAAAACTTGAAAACTAGTATATTTGACATACACATTTAATCGCATTTTTGTTTCCAGCATCCATATAGCATTACTATAGTACCGCTGAAGTGTCTAAAAAACTCTTGGGATTGTGTCGCTGCTCTCATTGACCTCTTCTTTCAGAAAATATCTGTTTACGTTCAAAATAAACATTATTGTAAATTACAAGTTTGCATTATGAGACATCAATGTTGAAAAAATTACTAGCGCTTGCGCCTGGGGACCGCCTAGAGCGCTGGGAGGCCGACGCCTAGCGCCTAGGCGCGATTTTTGCAACACTGTGGAACCAAAAGTCGACATCGACACTGGGTAAAATTGATAATCGACCTTGTTGTGTGCAGCTGATCGCCATATTGTAGTGCAAGAGTGTCGCCCATTTCTTCATATATCTTCATTAAATATCGCCAGCGGAGAACCAAGGAACGTTCTCCACGTCTATATATCCCTAGAGCATGCAACTGATGGCCTATAGCACAAGCCATATGCATATTGAGCAACATTAGTACGATCCAAACAATCACAGTTTGTTCTTAGGACCCTCTCTGGAAGGTTGGACTCTTGATAGATTGACTCATGCAAATCATCTGTACTGCCGTTTGACCCAGTTTCCAAGCAGTCAGTGTCCTCACAGCATTGTGATCATCTTTCTCAGCACCATCTCCATTGCCTTTGTTGCTGCATTGCATTCTTGATAATCAAACGAAATCCATGGATAAATACAAGGAAGAAATTATACATGTAACCACACATCCTAATCCATACTGTGACATTCATTAAGCACAAGAGTTTCATTTATATTCTATATCACTTCGAAATACAAGCAGAACAAGGACTGTATATGTGAATATTCTAGTGAAACTAAAATTCCACAAAAGCAGAAATCTAACTAAAGAGTTTATTAGGTAACTTACCTAACACATGGAATATTAAGCAATTCTGCTGTCCTTGAAGCTGGAGTTACTTGACAGTAAAAGAAACCAGTTAATTCCAATGCATTAGCAGACACCTTGTTTAAAGCCATCAACACACTTGTAGCTTTACTGAAGAAAAAAACAAAAGACAATTTCAAAAATGGATCTTCAAACTTAAAAAATAAATAAATAAATAATAAAAAACCATTAAATACAGAGAAGGAATGAATCTAACTTTTTTGTAAATTTGTTTAGGTCCCAGTGAAGGAACTTCAAATGGTTTTCGTCGGAGAACTTTTTATTGATATTATCAATAGCATTAGCAAATTCTGCACGCAGAATAGATTCTCTAGGCTTCTTCTCGAGGGTCTGTTACATGAGCAATGTGAGGAATACAACATAAATCAATGTCAGAACAAATTAAGAAGATACAAGACAACTCGTCCTTATTTACCTTAATCAGATTCAATATAATAATTGGACTTCCATATCTCTTGATGAGGTTCTCAAAGTGAAGTTTGGTTGCTTCATACCGCGGGTCCTTCCTTGACACTGTAAATGGAGAGGGTTATTGGACTATACTGTGAATAAACAAGATAATGATAACATTTCAAGTATATTTCAAGCCTACATATAATATCAGGCTTAATATTCAGTCTTGAAGTTTCTTGTGACCAAAAAAGAGGTATCGAACCACGGTTCTGCACAATAGAACTAATTTGTACAGGATACCCTTCAGTAACATTTTCAACCACAATTTGTTCAGTCTCAACATCATTAGCTACACGGCCCTTCTCATTTACACCTCTCTTCAAGTATCTAGGACAAACAAAAATTGTTAAAGAAGCATTAGAACACAATTTTGGTAACTAAAACCAAGGAAGATTATCATGCAATAATAAATGTCTAATGCACCCAAAAGTGTTATATAAACATCGAAAATAAACCAATGATTATAACTAATGTACCTGGTTCCAGCATAGTGACGAGATCGTCTGGCAATAAGGATCAACTTAAAATCTTTTTCACAAACTGAAAGTGTCACCTATAAGTATTATTTTTAATAGTCAGGATGAAAAGAAACATAAGACAAAATGATCATACCAAACAAATATACTCCAACTGGATCAAAATACAAAGAAAGAAGGTTAATGGCATGATGAACAACAAAATATGAGACACCAATATGGAACACGATGAAACTAGTGACATCAAAGAAGGAGAAATAAAATAATTGGCCTAAAATCTTAAATAATGAATACCTCTTTAAAGAAGCCATAAACTAGTGCTACAGTCCACATAGTATTTTTGAGTTGATTGCGGATCCCACGAGTCAAGAACTCATTCCATACGAACATTGTTTCATAGAGGACAAGTCCTGAATCATGATTGCTTAGGTTTTTCTGAAGACTAAGCATAATAAGGTAGGAATAGCTGAAAAAGAAGTCCTTGGTGAGATCCACAGTGCGTAGTAGTTTCTTGTACCTATCACATTAAAGAAAGAATGGAGGAAAAGCAAATGCAAGTAAATACAGTGCAATATGCTGCTAATATGATAATTAAAAGAGGAAAACACTAAAAACAGAAGCTAATATAAATAGGAAGAGAAAAGCAAACAAATTCCCCCTGAAACCCTGGTGATACCTTGTCTCATTCAACATGAAAAATTAACATCAGGACACCAGTGTGGTTTGCCCCTGTACATTTGCCAGAAATAAACTTCCAATGGGTTCTATAAAATAATTTAACTACAGAAGATTACACAACTAAAGGCTGTGATGTACTCTAAATATGAGCGTCACATCAATGCATCTCTGTTAGAGCTATAACTATTGTTACACTGAAGGACGTATCCACAAGTATCGAAATTACCTCAACACGTATGATGTCTTTAAAGATGTATTATCCAATAAGAATGTGAAAATAAAAGAAAGGAAAAACAGACCACTCAATGAAACACATTACTCATTGAGATACAAAGAATAAGCACTGTTAACATAACTATACTGTCTCCTCACATGTACCATGGACATTTTACTTTTACATGTAGAATTGGCAAAAGACCTGTTTTCATTCTTAGAAAAAGCCATATTGGATAGCACAGTAGAACTGGGAATTGGGATCATCTCGCTCTTTGTAATCGAATAGACTGCATGACCACATATAGTGCCAATCTTCCTTCTTTGAGTGATAAGCAGCATGTAATAAGGTCCCAAAAATTTTACAAAACCTAAAGAAAAAAATGATTAGTTCTAAATCATATAGTTCCTTTTCTTGTGCAAAGGCAAAGCAGCTGAAGATTAACATACCAACAATTCCATAGCAATTCGTTACAAATTTAAGCCCACCCGTGGACTTGTTTCCTTCGTGTATTCTTTTCAGGAGTTCATAGCTTTCAGATTCCGAATATGTTGTAGGGTCTTCATGAATATTTAGCTCCAATGGCTCTGTTCGGTCAATCTTTAGGACTCTCCAATATGTTCTATTCTTGTCCCGTCCAATCATATAAAAGTTCTATAGAACATAAGAATTCATAGTTATTATCTGGGTACTGAAATTAAAATCATTACTCCATGCAAACTATTGAAACCAGAGATTCATTACAATGTAAAACTGGCAAAAAAATCAGAGACACCAGCATTTGTTCCTGCTTTGACTTTTGATGCTTATTAATATGCTGCTATTTTCTTCTTTTCAAAAAAAAAAAAACAAAACTAAAATCCAGCCTGCCATCAAAAAAACTTAAATTTATTTGATGACCAAGCACCATAGTTACAAGTTAAGCCATAAGTTAAAGTTTTCACAATTTTGAAATCCTTAGCCCTTCTTTGATCTGAATCACACATTCCGCATAGCACAAAAGCTAACTCCTTTCTGTCAAGAGGATTTGAAAGACGAAACCGCAATAACAAATTAACAATTGTTATCATAATGCTAGGATTCTCCTAGAACAGCTTCGAGAATTACGGAAAACAAAACAGTTAACGAAAATCAAATTAAAATCGTATTCAGAGAAACAAATCACAAATACTCACATAATTGCACGTATAGTCTAAACCAAAACAAACGAAATATACACGGAATACGCACCGAGCGAGTCTCGTAGAGCCTGAATTTCTGCAAATAGGGAGCTCCATAGTTGTAGTCTGCTCCTACCATGCTTATCCGGTCCAAGTTAACAACTCAGTCGCATATCAAAAACTTCCAAAACAGATCGCGTAACTCACAAAACCTCTAATACACCATCCAAAAGAACCAAAACTTCAACAGCTCAACGCCCCCAACCTAAAAACGCAAAACGAATACAATCACATACCGCAAAATATACATATTACCAACACCAAGCAATATATATTACACATATATATATAGAGAGAGACCGAGAGAGACCTTGACAGAGAGAGAACGGAAAGAGAGAGAACGGAAGAGAGAGAGAGAGAGAGGGAGAGAAATAGTGGTGGAGAGATCAAAACAGTTTGAGCACGGATTGAAGAGGAAGAAGAAGAAGAAAGACGGATCGAAGGAGAGGTGAGAGACGCGAGCTTCTGTGAGGACATCCACACAAAATGCGGAATTATGGATTTTTTTGTTCTTTTAATTTCCGTTTTTTCGCGAAATATAACTCCCCAAGAAAAAGAGGAAATATAATTATGTTTTTACTCTCAAATTTTCTTCCGTTTCGTAGTTCGTACAGCTAAGATACAGAGGGCCAGAAATTGAATAATATTTTGATTACATTTACAAATCGAATCGTGGTGTATAAGAATTGGCCTATCGGGAAGGGGGACATGGAGAATTCTTTCCAATTTTAGTAACCATTGCATAAATTTACATTTGTTATCCTTATTTTCTTTTTAATCAAAAGACGAGGAAATACGTAGTAAATATTCTTTACTCTAAAATCTCAATATAGTTGAGATTTTTTAGGATAAGCGCGAAGAATAAAAATAAATAAATAAAATATAATAATAATAATAATAATAATAATGATCTAAAAATATAATAAGTCTCAATCAAAATTATATCCTCATTTATGTCCATATTTTCAATGCTAGCTATTTTTTACATTGTACTTTTAGAGTTATACTATACATTTTCTAAAAACATAATAAGTCTCAATCAAAGTTATATCCCTCATTTATGTCCATATTTTCAATGCTAGCTATTTTGTACTTGTGCTTTTAGAGTTATACTATACAATTTTTTAGATAAAAATACCCTTACCGTTATAACTTCGTTATATTTTCCGTTACTTACTATGCACATGCATCTACCATATTTTTTCTTATATTCTTTAATTATACAAATATTTGTAAAAATATATATATTATTAATATAATAAATAAATTTTATTTCACTTTGATTTTAATTAGTAAAATTTGTTAGTTATTTTTAAAATATAAATATTGGGCATATATTTTTGCTCATCGCGCATAAAAAAGACTAGTAATAATAATAAATGCCCAAACCACGCACAATTCATTGTCATATATGTTGAATATATATGGGGTTGGAGCATAAATAAAAAGAATCGAGCCAAAATATCTTATTATTTGATTCGAATTAACTATATGAAAAATTATTTATTTCGTATTTGTCCAATATTTGAATATCAAATTTTTTCATACTTGATTATATAATATATATATATATATATATCATATATCTATATATATACTAATATATATACTGTGATTTGTATTGTATCTGGAAAAAAATAAAATCGAATCAAAATATGTATTCGAATTCGGATTCGAATTCAATTTATTCAAATTCAAATCGCAATATACGAATTCGAAGCAAGAACTGTATTTAAAGTTTTTGATTTATTTACACCTCAAATTAAACATCATCAAAACAATTTAAAATAAGCAAACAAATGAAATATGAGTGTATTGCCAACTTAACAACTAGTCTACGCAATAATTAACTTCTATGTATATGTTTCATGCACTGTTGCTAAAATCGCACCTAGGCGCTCTAGGCGCCCTAGGCGGTCCCCAGGCGCCTAGAGGGCGCTTAACAATTTTTTCAACATTGATTTTTCATGTGACAATTTTAACTCTTTCTAATAAACTCACGAATCACACTTGCCAAAATAAAATGGCGAATCTACATAAATATTTTCTTTATGTATTTCAAAATTCACTACTTAATCGCAACAGCTAACGGTTCTCTCTCGTGCCCTTATGATCCTCTCCTGACTGAAGCTATGGCTATACGTGAGGCTATTTATTTCGTACGTACGTTGGTTTGTTTTAGTTTGATTAAAATATGTCAGATTGTATTTTTTTGTTTTGTTCGCAGAGATACCAATTTGGTAGCTCATGCTCTAACTAAGCATGTAAGTACGGTCTCAGCACGATCAGTCTTGAGGGATGTTCTTCTTTCATTTGTTTTTTTTTTTTTTTTGAAAATCTTCTTTCATTTGTTGACTCTTCTATGATTTAATGCAATTCGAAGTTTTTGGCCTTCAAAAAAAAAATCTAACAATTTCGTCAATTTTGTTTCTGAAAGGATTTAATTGATGAAATTTTAAACAATTCGTGGATCAAATTTGTTAAATTGGAAATTAGAGACTACATTGACAATTGGAAAACAATTGAGAGATCAAAATGTTGATTTTTCTTTAATTTATTCAGTAATGAGAGATTTTTTTAACCTGCATGATGATTAGTAGGGCGTATTTGAGCAAAGACATCAAGATTTGAATCTCGGCAATAATAATATGAAGATTATGTACAAAGTAAATAAATTTGTTGTGGGCAGTGACATTTAACCTCTAAAGATCCATTGAATCACCTTCTCAATGCTAGGTGTTGAGGACCTTGGGGTTTGGGAGAAGAAGTAATGAGAGATTTGAAATTAATTAAATGAAAGTAATACTCCGCAGGAAAGTGACGTTTCTTTCTCCTTTGAACTTTTGAATTTTGATCCTTTTAGCTTTTTGTATACAGTTTACACATTCTTTTTTAGTTGAATTTTGGTGTATTTGATTTAAATATATAATTTTAGGTGTTAAAATTTTATCTATATATTTCAAATAGATTTGAACTAATCATAAATTATATATATATATATATATATATATGAGGTTGTTCAGGTAAGAATGGGTTGTCTGTGAGAGCTAATAATCACTCACAGTAGTCTATGTGTTCAGATCTAATGAATCAGAAACATTGATATAAAAAAAAAAAATTGTAACAATTTCATAAATAATTGAACGTTGAAGTGCAAGTAACACTTTCATATAGTGCACCTAAGCCCCTTGATAGGTCAGGCTCAGTGCGACATGAATTCATCTGAGTATGGTACGGGCTTAAATGTGTCTTCTATAGTTAGGACACCTCGTGGTCTGACAAAAAAAAAATGCAAGTAATAGTTTAATATAGTGTACCTAAGTGTAAATAAATGTATTAAACGTGCAATATATAATGTACACTAAAGTATCAATATTAAGTGCACACTACGTTATCATTATTTGCACCAATATTAACAAGGTAAATTACTTGTACTATTTAGTGAAAAATTATTGCATGGTATAGACGAGAAGCATAATTCAATTTAATATATAGAGAGAAAACTCTAACCGTATAAATTTGCATGGTATATACGAGAAGCATAATTCAATTTAATATTTCATTTTTTAGTCATATAAACTATGATGTTTAATTTTAATATGTATGATGATGAAAAGTAAAAACCATTTGTACATGTATACAATTAAATGCCGCTACTTTTTTGTCTTTTTTAAACTAAAACACGTTGCCATATTGAAGTAAGCTTCTTTAATTTGGTAAGCTACAACCAATAAATTATTACTATTTTGATCAAATTTTCAAAGTTCATATCATTTGTAGGACTTGGACGAGTCAACTCAGACACCCTGAGCTGTAGGCAATTATGATGAGGCGAAGGAACTTGTTAACCATAATATTTAGTTGACTCCATATGAGAGATATAAGTCTATTGATTTTATTGGGTTGAACTAGTAATTTATGGATAATTTAAGTTGAATTATCTTCTTGCGGTGCTTTATTGGCTTAGATCACATAGTTTAATTCACTCAGAGCACACCGCACATTCGAGTAGTATCTATAATGAGGTAAAGAAGGGTGACCAATTAAGTAGGTAAAATATAACTTTTGTACTAAAATATCACAAAATTAATGCTAATACTCTCTTAATAGAGCCTGATTGAAAAAATTAACCCAGTTGGCATGGGGTTCGAGGCCAGGCTGAGGCTGAGCAATAGGCTAGGTCGTGACGAACTGGGGTCGAGCCATGGGCTTAGTTTTGACATTTGAGACCGAACATGGGGCTTGGCACTGGGACCCCAGGTCCAACCAAACCCGTCTTGCTCCCTTCCATCGGGTCGGTTTGTTCCGGGTCCATCTCTAATACGTCTATAAGAGCCATGGCTATTCGCTTTCTCATAAATCAAACTCTTGTTAACACATCTTGGTCCAGTATGTGACTATGAGCTTTCTCGTAAATCAAAATAATGAGGTGAAGAGGGGATAATCAAGTTGATAGAATATAATTTATGTATTTAAAGGTTATAAGTTTGATTTTTACTAGCACTTTTCGAATCGAGCCGGTCACACATACTATTCCTAGTGGGATTTATCTCCTTCAAACTTTCAAGTAATAACTAAATATTTATCATGTTATCCAAAAAGAAAAATAAAATTATGATGAGACGAAGAACATTGAGACTTTCCCAAATCTCTTAAATCGGGAAAATAATACTCGTATTTCAAAATTTACTCCCAACTTTATTCATTTTTACAAAAAATTTGATGTGGGAAACTGGGAACCCATAGAATAAAGATAGTTAATCATCCATCAATTTCACATAAAGTAAAAAAAAAAATGAGAGTTGAAATATGAAGTACATGTTGTAAAATTAAAAAATCGTGTCATGATATTGTTGGTAGGATTTAATAAATCTTTACAAATATAAAATAATTACGGAGATGGTTAATTGCTATAAATAGAAAACAACGATTATCATTTTTCAGTGGGCATTTGGGAAAGTATATGCAAAACCATTTTCCTTAAATACCACCGGTACAAACACTTAAAAAATGCGAATATGCCCTTCAATTCATTACGGCTGCCACTGTTATTCATTCCAATCATTGAGGATGTTCAATCATTTCATTTCTTTTCATTAAGTTGTATTAAAATAATAAAAAAAGGTTCCCTACTTGCTCACATTCTTCTCATCATGCACGATAGAGTATTAGTTTACCCATTACTTTCATTGGCTGTCGAAATTGAAGATCGCAGCACATAATTATAAAATTGTAGACAAGAGGTGAAAGAATTGTGCAAGGTTCATTTAATTTATGATTAGGTATGTGGTCATAGGTGATATAATTTTGTGGACTTTTTATTATTTATTTTTGAGTAACGAAAAAAAAATCACAGTTATTATTGTGTATATTGAATAAGTTATGTTCATTTATAATATGCTACAAATCACCTAAAGACTGTTTTTCTTATAGTGTTAAGGCATATACTATACATTTTTTTAACTCATAAATAATGTTTTCGCTATTTAAGTCCGGTTCAATTGAACCAACACATTTTGATATCTCTAGACTCTTCCAAACTCATCAAATTTAATTCAAAATGTTCACAACACACCTCAAGTAAGAAGGGTGGAAAGTTTTATTTGTGAAAGTGGGGTATATCAATGTCTTGGACCAAATTTAGTTATAAAGTCATGAGATTATAAATAATTAAATTAATAATGAATGATTAATTAAAGTAACAATTATTGTTGGATGTATATACGGAGTAATATTTATAGTTTCTTAACAACTCTTATCCCACATTGCTTTTCAAGAAGAATTTTTTCTCCTTTAAATACCAACCTTTTTAGAACTTTTTAAATATTATGAAGAAAAAAGAAAGAGGAAACCCCACGTGTGTACTGTACGGGCGAGGTGTCGTCTGCCACCTTTTTACGGGATGTTTGTGGCTGGAACCGGGGCAACAAATCAGACTTCAATTCATTCTCTTCATCCTCTCTTCTATCTCGTCTGAACATAACAAGTCAGGTTCACCTACGAATTAATTGCAATAGTGTCCAGTACACAATATTTTAATTCATTCTCTTCATCCTCTCTTCTCTCTCGTCTGAGCGTAATAAGTCATGTTCAATTCACTTGCGAATTACTCGCAATAATATCCAGTACACGACATAAATTTCATTTCTTTATGTATCTCGTCATTCAAACCCACATCAACGTAATTCTACTATGACTTTTTTTTTTATTTGTTTATTATAACCGTTAAGACTAGTATTATTATAATAAGAAGTTGTTTAAAAAAAAATTGATATTACTGTAGATTGGCGTGCGAATCACAGTGTAAACAGATGATGAATCATTATTGATTGTTATGAGTATACAGTAATATGAAAAAGATCCATGGAATATAGATGATTCATGAAAGTAGATATTGCTTTTTTAATTTTTTTTTAAAATAATCTTGTGCGAGCCTTCCATTTAATTTCTTATTTCATTATTTTTATATCTACTTTTTAAAATTAATAATATATATAAATTTTCACTTATTGACATCTTTCAGCCTTTCACAAAAATTAAAGGTAAAACTTTTGAGAAGGCATTTAAGATTTTAAAGGGAAGTGTCATGAGTGGGTTATGATGGAGTGGGCCAGGTGGGCAAGACGCCACTTGGAGATAAGCTCAACGTGGAAAATGGATGACGTTTCATCCGGCCATGTGAAACGGCATGGACGCCGAACTTTGCCTCCTCCATCTGTCTTTCATAGCTTCCGCCGACAGCGACGCTCACGTGTCTACGCACCACATATATATACATGAGACAACCTCAGATCAATTCTCACAACAGAAACTAACTGCGATTCCGAGCTGAGCTGGAGCTCCGATCAAAATCCGACAATTCAACCTGGAAACACGGCGACGTCCGGCGACAATGACGGGGCAGTACGGACATTTCACTGTCTGCATTTTTTGCACGTGGATCGGAGGAGGAAATAATTAATTAGGCAACGTGGTTTAATGTAGACGTTAGTTACTGGATGGGTGGGCAACGAAATTGTCGTATTGTTAGTTAATTTGGTGACGATGAATGCGCCGGACGGAGTGAATTGTCCGTTTTAGCCTTGAGTGTAGAGTGGGAATGCCGGCCGACCCCAAAATTGATGACGATCAATCACGTAGCTAGTCGTCATTGCATCCCGTGCCTAACTGGTAACTGGTAATTAATAATTTAGCGCTAGCTGTGACAATAATGAGATAGGTTATCCTCGTTTCAGTAAATAAAAATTAAATCACTCAATCAATTATCATTATATTTTGTTAGTCTATTTAAATAAATATAACTATGGATGTTAGTATTGCACGTTAATTTATGCATTTGAACCAACAAATGAATAATTTCGAGACTTCTTAGATACAATCTCAAATCATCAAAGAGCATGTCTTTGTTTTAGTTAAAAAGGTGAAAAGGATATTTGTTTGAGAGTTTGGACCACTCTACATAAATGTGGTCTGGTATAGTCTAGACCTATAAGAAGCCCATTCCTTGGAATTCTCGTATTGGACATTTGGACCAGGCTCGTGGTATGCCTCTATTTAGACGGAAATTTATTCTGCAACTATGATTATGGTCCACAATTGAATTATGAATATAGAGCTCTGACATTATGAACTTACAATATGAATATATAGTGATAAAATTATGAACATAGAGCTCTAAAATTGTGAACATAAAGTTTCAAAAATTATGAATGTACAGTTATGAAAGTATGAATGTATAGTTATGAAATTATCAACACAGAGCTCTGACATTATGAACTTACAATTATGAACATATAGTGATAAAATTATGTACATATACTCCTATAATAAAGCGGTCTGAAATTTTTATATAAAAAAAAAAAATCATGAAAGATAACGATGCCAACGGCACCGTTACCGTGGCCACATTGCATGCTGAAACGGGTCCATAGCATAACGATTGGAGAAGAAGATCAAAACAATTTCGTCACCTTTTGTCCATGGGCCAATTCGTTATCCATCCCATGGTCTTGGACTTAGCTTCTAGGTTCAATGAATTTGGCGGGCCAGTAATACTATCCCATCAATTTTCGATAAATAAAAATAAAAATAAAATAAAAATCCATAAAATTGTTTCAATTTTCTTCACTTGCGGACGTGAAGTGCATGATGCTTCATAATGTTAAATGTAAACCGCTATGGAACACTCCTTGGAGAAGCTTTGCCAATTGATTGGAAGAGATATCTTCATATTTTACAGAGTAATAAACAAAATCAGTACAAGTAAAAAAAAGAGAAAAAAAAAAAGAGAGGAAAATGGAGGAAAATGTGTCTATATGTGGGTAAATTGTGTATGTACCGTGTGATTTTTCACTGCCTTCATATTGTTGAAGTGCTTCAACACTATACATAAAAGAGCTTTGATCAATACTTATATTACACTCCAAAGCTAACTGCAAATAAACCATGTTAAATCTTTAAAAGAAAAATTACAATTAAGGCAAAAAAAATCATAACAAAATTACGCTAAATGATTCATATACATGCATGCAGAGCAGTACGTAGAGCACTGACCTTGACCTTTGGCAGGTGGACATGAAGAAGCCTGACCTCGGCGACCACATCACCTACAATTGACGCCTGAAAAGGATCAATATTTCTGGAGTTTCGCGAAATCCAGAAAGAATCTCACTAACATTAACGCATTGGAACACTGCTTCTGTCTCAAACGTCAAATTCTTGCTGTGAGCAGGCTGATAAAAACCCAGGCACAACCACCATTCTATGTCCTCGCTTTGGTACAACAAATGAAGCACAGTGGGGCTATACCCTACGCCGAACTTGTTAGGATTTCCGGCGATCAACGTAAGAGAAACAACCGACGAGACGAAGAGGTCGGTTGAGACGTCGAGTTTGTAGGAGTCAAGTCTTATGGCTTGAAGGGAGAAAGCAGGCTGGTGGGGCTTGAGGATGAAGATGATGACAAGTGCAGTGGATCCTAGGATTAGGGTTATGGCGAGAACGAAAATGGAGAGGAAGAGGGAGCATCTTTTGAAGGAGAATGCGTGGAAGAATTGCTGGAAACATGAAGAAGACAACATTGGATGATGATGATCTGGTGTGCAGGTTCATGGTAACTGTACTGTACGGTCCTAATTAGGCTAATGATGCTTAGATTAAAGGGGAAAAGAGAAATGGTTTGTAATTGTGTGTTGGGATGATGAGAATTTGATGTTTTGCTTTGGGAACAGGGCTTTCCGATCCTATTCCTTTCTTCAAGTAAATTCATACTCGTGAGACTCCTTAAAGCTAGGCCAACTTTGTGAGGGAAAGAATCTACAATTTAGCTCTCATGGCATTAGTCTAATGCATGAGAAATATCATTCAAGTCATGTTCCAAAAATTGTGTGAAAGATTAATTTCTGTCACAAATATTGAGAGTTTGAGTTTGAATTAGAATTCTTATGCACAAAGTATATAATTTGGTGTTAAATTTCAAAAATAAACTGGGTCAACTTTTTCACATAGGCCCTGTTTAGTACATGAATTTTAGCTAATTGGGTTAATTAGAGAGTATAACTAGTTGATAACATTAGCTGATTGTAGAAAAAGAAAACTGTTAGCATTTCTTTCTCCAATAAGCTAATTCAAAAAGTTGTTTTGAATTTTAACATTTTGAAGTTGCAAAAAGCTAATTAACCAAACATTTATATTGATTTTTAACCAAATTAATAATGGTAAATCCATTACAGCTTAACCATAAAGCTGAATGATGGTGAGGCCACTAGAGAGGAGAAGGGGAGATATAAACAGGCCCGCATGGACAACTCATTTGGTCACAGTGAATGAACTCCTTACGTGCAATAAGTAAAAGTTTAATTTTTGTATTCAGTTAAGTTACCATGATTTATACCATTTTGGAAACAACACGGGGTATATAAACAGGAAAAGAAGAATCACGAGAACTCGAGAGAGCCACTCACTGATCTGAACCCACACACACTGATTACGCAATTCAAAAAATCTGCAGACTGCAGTGTGGGGTAGGCGGCTCAGATCACCCTTCACTTCCATAATCTCCAGCTAACATTTTCAGCCCCACCCCCATCACCGTCATAGTCACACACCAACCACAAAAACAACAATGAGTGGAATTTACCTACTTACCCCTCACCCACCATGGTGGAAAGATTCCACTTTTCATCTTTCACCCAAATTGACAGCAACACGTGGCAGCATTTTTCAAGAATGAGAATAATCAATGTAGAATTCACCCACAAGTCATAAAAGATGGCAATACTATTTGCTTAAACTGTACATGGATAACTATTAACTAGGTTGGCAAAAACACAAGACTCTAATGAAGGGAAAGAGAATATGAAATGAACAATCTCCATTTGTGCAGAGTACAAAACTGATAAACCACCTAGCAGACAATGGGGAAAATGGCAACTGGATATAAATAAAGGAGAAAATTATTGTTCTTTCTAGTTCATCATCCTTACAGCCTTACAGACATCATCAAATTTTAAACAGCTTCAATTTAAAGTCTCGAGAGTTTCATTACAACCGAAAAATATTTACTCCCCTATGCACGCACTCGTCATGGCTCAAACATGTTTGAGCTGTCTGTAATCTTCCGGCAAACATAAGCCACAACCTATATGAAACATAAACAGATCAAGTTATCATTCTGGGGGCATAAATGTTTTCTAATTAAACAGCAGTACAGTTATCAAGCTTTTACTCACATGAAGCCTTATTCACGAAATGCCAGTAAGGGGAGAAATTCTGCTGACTAGAATTCATTCCCCATTAAGGTTGGAGCATAGTCGAAGGACCAGAGGTCCATAGCGTTTCCACCATCCTGTGTTGCATCTCCATTGAGGAAGGTGTCAATGGATGCTTCCCAGTTTCCCTCGAGATATGGGATCTGGAATAACTTCATCTCTGCTTCAAAAGCCGAGAGTTCATCAGATAGTTTGTTGGAAGTGTTTCCATCAGAAGCCACCAAAATTTTCAGAGCTAGACTTCAGTTTCTTTGCCTGGTTGGCTTCCTCTGCAAATAGAAGCTTCATCAGCTGACAATACAGATGATATTTCTGGAGTCCTTGAATTAAGGTCCCCCCACCCCAACTCAGAACAGCCAAAAGAATTGCTTCCTTCCTCAGAGTTGAAGAAGAGGTTGGCAGTATCAGATGGGGCATACGATGTGTGACTCATATCTCCTGGAGCAGCATAAGCATCTATGATTTCATTCTGTTTTGTTAGTGGTTTCTCATCCAGCGAGTTCACAGGTTCATAGTACACATTTTCCAACATATTCGTGAAAGACATGTCAGGCTGAGAACTCTCATTTTGAACCACTTTCCTAGCAGCATTCGGCTTAACATTGCATCCAGGACCAGATATTGGAGCTTCATCAGGAAAATTAACCTTAGCTTTCTTGCCCCTGATCCTTCGAGCCTCAACATCATAAGCTCTTGCAGCCTCTTCAGCAGTGTTGAAAGTTCCAAGCCAGACACGGACACCTTTCACTGGATCACGTATCTCAGCAGCCCATTTACCCCAAGGACGCTGTCGGATACCTCTGTACTGATTCTTCCTTTTCCTCTTCGAGGACTTGTCAGCATCCTTGTTTAAATCAGAGTTGGAGCCTTCATGTATAAAAGGACACAAAAATGTTGTTAATAGCAGCATCACATACCTTGGAAGCAGCCATGAAATTCAAGGCACTATCTTTTCATTATTCCTCAAAGAAACACATATTTAAACAGCTTTGTATTATCAATGCATAAATGGTGAAAGTCATGTACTGAAGAACATCACAACTTCTCATCTCAAAGTAGAGTTGGCAATCCACTAGTTTTTTCTAAACATCAAACATATTCAATCTATAGACAAATTCACAATTCTCTCTTTTTTCAGTTTATCCCCTTCAACAATTTCCCAAGGACTACTACTTTTCTAAAAGGATATAAACACAGGGAGAATGGATACTAAATGGAAATTTTGATCAAAATATCAAGCAAGCAGTTAACTTGGCCAAAAAAAATATTAACTTGAACCTGAAATCAACTATAAGTACAGTGAAAATTAATTTACCAAATATACAAATTATCCCAAAAATCACACAAATGGTAATTAAAATAAGAGGAAATGTTTTAATTATTTTAATATTCAATAAAATGAGCACAAATACAAATGATAGGTGATAAATTAACACAGATATAACCCTTATCAACGGAAATCCACCAAAAGTAACAAAACATATGCTCAAGAGTCAAGACCATCGGAAAATTAACAAAATAATAAACTTGACCTAGAATGAGGTGAAATAGAAGATTTACCAGAAGAGAATCCAGGCTGCTTGGAAGCGGAGAAATCGAAGGGCTTGGCATCCACCTCAGCATCAGAGTAGTCCTTGAAGTGCTGAAAATCAGCTTCGAAGTCATTATCGATGTCGGTGATACCAGATCGCGAGGGCCTGGAGTATAAGCTTCCAGACGAGTTGCTGTTGCGGTTCTTCTTCTTCCCGCCGTTGTTGCTGCTCAGATCAGCGGGTCCCCAGAGCAAATCGGCGGTGAGCCGGCGCGACGACCGGCTGGGCGGTATGATATCGGAGATTATAGCACCCCCACACATGATTTCTTGCTTTGAATCAAAAGAAAGCTTTTTTCAGAGATTTCTTGGAAATGATGAGAAAAGAAAGAAAGTTTTTTTTTCTTTTCTTTTGGGAAATATTTGGGGGTTTTAGGTTCCAGAAGCCGCGGCTTTTATATATCCCTTTTAAATTGGTAAAAGTGACTGGGTAAAACGGTAAATTCACAGTAACTTTCATTTTATTATGGATTCTAATAAAAAGATGTGTTGTCCAATCAATGTTACTTGTACGGGGTAAAAATGAGAATAAGAGAAACAATATTTTTAGTACATTTAATTCATTAATCATTCTACAACTTTCATTACGAAAAGAAATGATAATAATGTCATCAAATTACAAATTATTTGATATATATTTACTAATAAATCTTCTATTTATTATCAAAATAACAGATTTGATTTTTACGATCAAATTTGTTATATTCCGATTGAATATATTGGTAATGGATTTAGTCATTTGAAAAATAAATATATATATATCTCTTCAACGATATTTGAGAAATTAAATTTATATTTTAAAATACTTAAATAAATAAATTTACCCTTTAGTCATAATTGAAGAATTGAAATGCTATTCTCGCAATTAGTTAGATTTTGGAATTGGTCGACCAATTTTGGAAAGAGATCTGTATCAATTTTATGAAGTATTAAATGGATTATATTACTCTTCTATTAACATGACTACAGATATCAAGTTCAAAAAACACAATCTCTCTCTAGGGTTTGCTAGAGTTTTTCTCCTCCCATAGGGTTTCTAGTTTTCCGGCGTTTCTTCTTCGTTTTTTCCGGTGATCATCACTGAGCCCCCAAACCCAATGAGTACGCTGAGTTGGAACTGTCGTGGCTGGGTAACACAGACAGTTCGAGAGTGGTGGACATGTGTCCAAAAAGAACCGACTTTTGTATTCTAATAGAAACTAAAGTGGCGCGAGATCATGCTGAGCGGTCTTCGTGTCACGATTGGAATTTTCGAAGGTTTATTTTTATGTCTGACAATGGATGGTTTGGAGGGTGGATTAGGCCGCTATGTGAGGGGAAGAATAATACGGCAAGGCTCCTTGAGTACTCAAGAAACTAACGTTTGAATTGAAGGTAACTATGACAGGTCATCATCCTGGGAATGGGAGTGTATTACTATGGCATTCGGACCCGTAAAGCGTGCGAATCAATGGATTTTTGAGGAATGTTGGCGGCAAAAATCGGACCTCCGGGGTGGTGGAGGGACTTTATATGAGTTTGCTATATCAGTCATGAGTAAAGAGAGGGGGCAATCCACATCCGAATAGCCTTCTTCGAGTTTTTGGGGGAACGATTGAGGATTGGGATTGGCCAGCGCCGATGGTTGGATACCAATCATACCTGGGAGAAGGGAAAGGACTGAAACTGATTGTGGAGTAGCTTGATAGAGGTCCTGGTACGAACGAGTGGCGCAATATAATTCCCCATGAATAAGGTTCATGAATTGAAAACAGAAATCAGACCACTCGCCATTTCTCAACGTCAGGAGTAGGTAGAAGGAATGGGGTTAGAAGTAAGGGTTTTTCCGGCTTTGAAAATGCATGGTAGTATGTAATGAGGATGTAGGGTGTGTAGAACAGGCGGCGAAGGAGAGGGCAGGCTTAAGGAATTGTTTCATACTGTGGAAAACCGTTAACACGAATGGGGTGGGAATCGTTCATAAGTATGGGAAACAGATTATGCACTGAAAAGGGATCAACAGCGTTTGAGAGGACGCACTGACTTCGCCTCACTTGCGAGTTAGCGAATAGAGCAACTTCTGAGTCGCATACTGAGGCCCAGGAGGATGCATACTGGAGGCAGAGGGCCAAGCAACACTGGCTCAGGAAGCTGATGCCAATACAAATCTTTCACATGTAGGCCGCTCAAAAACCGAAGAAAAGAATATTTACTGTAGATAATGAATGACAATGGGGATGGGTTGGAGGAATCCCATGAGAGAATATTATCTGGATTTATTTAAAGAATATTTTCAGGTCTGGGGTCGAAGCTGAAGATGACTTTTTTAGAGATAGAAACCAGGGTTACGCAGGCACAGAAGACTCACTATTTACCGGCCTTTTAGTCTTGAGTGAATAAAGGTGCATATGTTTGCAATGTATCCGATTAAAAGCAACAGGCGCGGATGGAATGAATCCGGGTTTATTTAATCAGTATTTCGGGATGTGGTAGGAGGAGATGCGAGTTTTGTGGCGTGGCTTCTTGGAATCAGGTGACCTCCCATCTGGTTTTTGAATGAAACAGATATTGTGTGATCCAATAAAAAGAATAACCCAGAGTTAAGTAACTTGATTTATACGCACTAATAGCGCTTAGCAAATTTATTTACTGATAGCATAGCTAAGAGATGGCTTAATGAGATGAAGCCTTTGATGGAAGGAATATGACACAAACGTGCTTTTATCCAGATAGATTGGTAACAGATAAAGTTCGTGTAGTGCAGAAGTGGGGCACTATTCTAAATCGGAAACAGTGTGGTTTGAGGGGATGGGTGCACTTAAGCTGGATATTGACTAGCGTATGACGAATGGAGTGTCTTGTTCTCGTAATATGACAGGGGCATTGGGTTTTCCATGAAGAGGGTTGATTTGATTATGAAAATGTGTGAACCACAGTTCTTATAGGAATCTGGTTGAATGGCTCAAGAGTGACCCAATAATACCCACGCGTTGGTTTGAGACAGGGGATCCCTTCCCATATTGTTATTATGGAGGGGATCTCGCTGTTAATTACAACAGGCAACAGAACGGGGTAATTCAATGGAGCAGGGTACAAGAGGTGCCCTCCAAATGTTTCCGCATTTGTTTTTTGCAGACAATAGCCTTTTATCTTTAAGGCTAATGTGGAGGAGGCTAAGAGAAAAGATGCCTGACTTTTATGAACATCTATCGGGAACAGGTGGTTAACTAAACGAAAGTCGAGTATTTGTTAGAGCAGGAACACGCAGTAATGTGGATAGGGATGGCCAAGTTTTGGGAGTGGTGCAGGCCCCAAATTTTGGCAAGCTAATTTGGTATTACTTTCAGTTTGGGGAAGATAAGAAGCGGCTTTTGCATATATTGAAGAATAAAAACGCCAAAGAATTGGTACTGGAAATAAAAGGCATAATCTCGAGGCAGGGAAAAGAGAGATACTGTTGAAAAAGTGTGGCACAATCTATGCCTACCTTCTCAAATGAGTGCCGTTTTTCTACCTATATCAGTTGCACAGCTTATAGAAAGACGATGAATAAGATAATTGGTGGGTTCGGGGACAGGACAACCGAGTCACTGGAAGGCTTGGACAAACTTGGTTGTAGCCTAAGAAGTATGTGGATTGGGTTTAGGACCGTACGTCGTTTAAATCTAGCATGTTCGGGAAACAGGCATGGGAATGCTCACTAAGCTGATCCTTAAGGAGCTCGTGTTGACAAAAGCGATATGTGTTCCCAAAGAACGTTTATTGGAATGCGCAGGTAGAATAATACCCCCAAGTTTTGTTGGGAAATATAATGGAGCAAAGAGTTTAATATTGAGTGGGGTCAGGCGAAGGATTGGAAATGGGGAAACTACATCTATATGGACCCACCATAGGTTTAACTGAGTGGACCAGGACCCTATGATACAAACAGAAGAGCCATACAGTTAGAGAAGACCAGAGTATAGGCTAATAGATCAACAAACGGTACATGGGATAGTGAAAATTCTATCAGATTTATATTTCAACCTACGGATTGTGGAAAGAAATTATGAAGAGTGACTATATCCCGGGATTATAATATGCATGGTACGGGTACGAGACCTGAGAGACTATACTCGGAAAAAGCGGATAAGACGATTGGTGGGTGAAATTATAAGAATAATCATGGGGCTCTTTACTAATTGGCTAGCTTAATGGAGAATAAAAACTTCCACCCAAGTGAAAATGTTCCTTTGGAGAGCTATTTGGTGATAGTTTTGCCTACAAACTACAAAATTGCTTTAAAAGAGGGGGTGGAAGTGAACCTCATATGGTGCCATGTGTGGATATCACTAGAATACAAGTGCATAGCATTAGTCTTGTGGATTGGCAAAAACATTTAGATCAAATCCAACCTTACAATCCCCAATATGGTCAAACGGATAATTACAAGTGGGTTAGGGGAAATTTAAATTTTTAGACCTGATGGAAGTTAATGCAGCGTCAATCTATAAATATTGAAAGCTCGAAATGGTGCAGTTGGGAGGCATACTTTAACCACGCTCGGGGTCCTACTCAGAGCGCGCGGCAGCAAGACCGCATGGACCAGTCCCGCCCAGCAGTGGCTGCACTGCACTACGGTGCTCGCTGGCTTAGCGCTGCCGTGAGAACCGCCACGCCTGTGCCGCCGGTGAAAGATGGACGGTCGATGCGGATATCCCACGAGACAAGCAAGGAGACGTAGGTTTTTACTGATGGAGATGGAGCTATTCTCGGCACTAACCGGCAGCCACACGACCTGTAAGCACCACTTATGGCAAGGCTTTTGGCGTGCAAGGAAGTTTTATCATGGTTAAAGGCATCAGGGTGAACAGAAATTGAGAGCTACATCGGATTGTTTGACAACCACAACGCTACCTTACATATCAACTACTGCGTTCGCTCTATGCTGCTATGCTATTGATGCCTGCAGCAATTGCGTTTTATTTTCAGTCATGTTCTTTTAATTATATTTCTAGATCGGACAATATTTAGCTCATGCTTTAGCCACTATGGCTTATCAGCAACCTGATACTATGTACTGGGATACTCACCCACCAGACATTATTTCAGCATTTTCTAATGAAACACCGCAGAAAATTTTCAAAAAAAAAAATATTACTCTTCTATATTTTCACTCTAATATTTCTCTCATCACATGACATTATAATGTTATAGTATTTTTAATTAGTTGTGAAGTGAGTCAATTCATAGAAATTTAATAAAAATCACGTAAAAAAATCAAGAGAAAAATAAAATCTTTTCATGATTTTTATTATAAGGGAAGCGGATATATTTTCATGATTTAAAAAGTATCGTAAGCCTAGAATGAATTAAAGAAATTCTTAAACTTTTACTTTAAGTATACAAAATATTGGATTTTTTCCTAATAAGAATTGGAGAGTGGTGGAACATAATTAATCTTAATTATTTTTTTGAATGCTACTGGCTCTATTACAATGTAGTATCTTAACTATTTTCTCAATTTACTGAAACACGAAGAACCAATAACGCTTTAACTGAAGTTCGAACTCACAATCTTTATATGAGAGTCCAACCCGAGTGCAATTAAATTTTAATTAAAAATTAATAACTACTCAAACCTAACCCTTCTTACTCAAACTCAACACGCATCCCAGTAGTTTGTAACGTGCGTAAAGTCATGAATGAGAAGTTATTATTCAGGTAATATATTGACCGCTAACTAATAACCTTTTTTCTGAAATTCATAGTCCAACATTTACCGTTGAAAACCAATTTTTTTTTTTTTTTTTTTTTGGGCTTCTTTTAAGTTTGCATCTATTATTTAAAATGAAATGTACACTGAGTCAAACATATTTTATAAACTTAAAATAATCTAAATTTGTAGCTGACTAATTTAAACTAATGGTCATTATGGATGAAGCTAGGCCCTATAACTATAAATCAGTCTTTTTGGTTGTCAAAGTCGTTGGGCTCCACACTAGAAGGTTACTATAGATGAAAACTTATTTTCTGTACATAGATGGTATTCAGATTTAGATTGTGTATCTATCACTCGAATTAGATGGTATTTTGGTGACTAGCTCTTTGAATAAAATCCTTACCTCAATGTCACTCTAAGACTAACCTACAAATCGAGCAATTTTATAGTAATTACTAATCATACATCTTTCTGATTAGAAACTAAAAAAACCTCTAATCTTATGACATCGTAAGCCGATGATTCCATATTAAGCGCTAAGAACCTACACACACTAGCTAATTAGGTTAGTTCCTCTGCATACGTAAATCATTACTATCTCATCTCAGAACGCTGCGCCTAACCAATAGCTCTAATTAATATTACGACAACAAGGTGTCAAAATGTAGTCAAATGTAGAGACGGTGTTTGGAGGTGGGTATATGGAAAAAACACGTGTGTCTCCTAAAAGCTGAAAAAGGGACAAATTGACATGTTTTAATGTTGTCTTGGGTATACTGTGAAATAGACGATACGAGGGACTAAGGTTTTGCGCATATCGCGAGACGGCCAAGACTACTGACTATCCCTTAAGGAAGTGCAGGAGGAAAGACTTAAATATCGAGTGCTACTGCTATGCTTGCATCCGTTTTGAATATTTAGTTATTTCGATTTTCAAGACCTTAACTACGTATCCCTCAATCTACACATGGAATTGATCAATTGTTAGCCTCCCGTTCACATTTCTCTCTATCAAGACTACTAGTCGCCTTAATCTATCTATTATATTATTATGGTATTAGTTGGTTCATTGGATCATTGGTTATAATAAGGTTGTTGTCTTATAAGCCACACTTTGAGTAACTTCATGTATTACCATCTACACTCTCTTACTCCAGCCAACTCAACCAAACAATGGAATTCATATTTCCAGTCACACGCGTTATTGATCATTTTTACTCCACCGTTACAAGGGAAACATACTTCACGCCTCCATCTGTTTTCTTGAATTTATTTTTCCAGTCGCAACTCTTCTAATTCCGATGTATACCTCCCTTACATATAATTTAATATTTTTCCATGCGATTACAAACTGATTTAGACTGTAATCTTTTGTATTATCAAAGAGACTAATGTTTCAACCCCATTATAGATTCCTCTATATTAGGTTGATATTTTTTCGATTCGATATGGGTTTATACAACATTGTATGCTTTTAGATATATACAATCCAGTAGGCATAATGCTTAAATCTAAATTTGTTATTGTCCATCCTCTCGCAATACGGGAATAACATGCATATTACTTAGGCACCCGACTTGAAAAAAGGAGGAACTATACGTAACCTTCCTAACGGCTTACTCGCCATTGCGAGGAGAGGTGAAAGTGGAGTGAGGAGGGTTACATTAGATGCACTCGCAAGGTGAGACTTTATTTCTCGATCTTGTTGAGATAGCATTGGAGGCGGCTGTATAGATAAGTTGGCGTTGGAGGGCACCCATTAAGCGGGTATCCTCCATATCTCAACGCATTTATCGGCAAAAAACCAGATTACATACACTTATCGTACTTAGAAAACGCTAGTAGAACTCACGTTCATTACATTCAGTCTTTATCCTCCTATCTAATCCGACAGGACAGTAGATAGATAAATTAAATAACTTAATAAAACATCTTCGTTTGTTTTAAAAAAAATAAACATCTCCTTTTAACTAAAAGGATCAGTGTTCGAGACTTACCGAGAGCCCACCACAATTAAAATGTAACTCGTTACGATGGTCAATTATCAATCATACAATTCTTATCTATAAATTATCATTCAAAGAACCAATTCAAATGTGACAAATTAAATATTAATCACAATTTTGATTTTTCTTACCCCAAAAAGGTCGAATCCCCAAAACCCTAAGGCCCCTTCCACACTCTGTCGACAAACATGTGGGAAGATGTAAATCACGAGTTTGATGGGGGAATATACACCGTCATTAACGGGGCCGCCTACCGTCCCGACCGTCTCGCCCGTCACGAGTGCCAGCAAATCCTGCCCGTCGCCCGGTCGATTTCCCTAAACAAGGCGCCTCCAAAAGGACCCTGGGACGGATGACCGGGGACCAGGATTGTACGTCGGCTTTGAGAGGGACCCCTAGCAGTATCAGAAAGCTCGCACACACCGTGTTGGTCGCAATGCTTGCCGCCTCTCCAACCCCGGTTGCATGCGCACACGTATCGACAATGCCGGAAAAGAACCGGACCCACAGTTCCCTATGCTTTATAATACCGCATTAAAATGCTAGAGAAGAGGGACCTTTTGGATTATTGTACAAGTAAGTTAGAAGAGGTTCCGGTCATCTTTTACGATCGGACTTTCCTCTGACCCCAATTGTATTCAACCTTATATCATATAGAATCTAAATATTTATCCACATCAACAAGTGACTCAATGAAATTATAGGCAGGGACAAATGCCGGTGCCGCACAAAGCCAAAATGCCCTTAAAAATAAATTTAACTCCTTTAATGAGATGGCCCAATCAATCATTTCTTGAAAACAAGTTGGGCAAGTGGAAAGTAACAGGCTTGGGCCCATTTTAAACCAATATTAATTGCCCCATGACAAAAGAACCATAATGTCCCACCTCAATGCTCAGATGTTTATTCGTTAATACTTTGCTCTGAATTCTATTGGTTCTACCGTTGGTATTTAAAACGTGTAACGTCACAAATTGGGACAATTTGGTCCTACCCAGGGTCCAGTTCATCACCATTCACCCAACGTGGAACTATAAACCAACTCAAGCCTGATAGTAAATAACCAAAACATGGACTAAAACTATCTTTTGTCAAATAAATAATTCGTAATAAGTTAAAAGAGTTCTTACAACATGTACTCTCAAATATTACTCTTTTCAAATTTAATTCCATGATATGGAGGATATTAAATAGGTTAATTTTTCTTCATGTGAACCCCTATAAAGTGTCTGCTCAAAATTTTAAGTTGGTGGAGCAAAAAGCTGAGAATAGAAAATGAGAAGTACAAAGTGACCATGAATTAATCTAAGCCATCCCTATTAGTGATTTTTTTACTTGATTTTTTGGCAGATGGAGTGGGTGGATGTTTTCATTTGGTTTTCCTTTCTGTAAATTAAGAAATTTTAGTGCGGTCTGCGCGAAAAGAAAAAATACAAAAGCAACGGTATTTTTCACGTGTTAGCACAAAAGTCGTGCCTAGTAGACACTTTGCAATAGCATGCACCTATGCCCCTGACTGGTTATAACATGTTATATGCATTCAATAATTTTATAATACATATAAGTGTTAACTGTAGGTATAAAATATGGTAAATTGAAAATAGTTATGATATATTGTGGTTGACTTGTGGTTTCCATTTTCAGAAAAAAGCCCAATGGATCAACATAATCCGGCTTGCAAACTCAACTCCCAACCAATTGGGCTGGAAATAAAAGTCCATAAGCTTTTACACTAGATTATTGTTGGGCTTTCAAGGTTGCTTATAACAATGACTTTCGAAATTGGGCAAATTATAATGGGAGACCAAGTGTTTCTATTTGTCTTAAGCACAAACAAAATAATGAAAGCCTGGAAACATTCGTAACGACATGATCTTGTCTCAAGCAACTAATACAAACATTTTTTTACACCAAGATACTTGAAAGATCCATTGTCATTCTAACAACCAAAGAAGAAAAGATTAATCCATCCCCTCAACTCCAGCTTCAGCTTATGAACTGTTACAAAACGAAAACCCAATACAAAGTAACTAACTCAGAATCAGATAGTAGAAGTGTACTGTCTGATCATCTGTCCATAGGGTTATACTACATTATATTATATATATTACAACATATGAACCTTAAACCTGGTTGTTTCGTGGATAAAGAAAAAAAAAAAAATCGACTATACCAATTTCAATGGAATAAGGTCTATTCCCGCGAATCGAATCCCATTAAAGTTGGCCTGCTGCAAATGTGACAACTATTGGAGAAGTAATCCTTGGTGGTTTCCGTCAAGACCAGTTTAATTGGATCCACTCTGACGCGGGAATTCCCCGGCCGATAGTTTCAACTTCTTCGGTTTGTACCCCGGAGGAAAAGTTGAGTTTTTGGCCACCTCGTCGGAAATGGCAGCGCGCCGGCAAAATCCACCGTTCACCGTTGTTCCCGGGCGGGGGGTTTGAATGGAAACGTGTAGACGGAGTCTTGGGTCGCCGAACGTTGGTGAACTGTTCTATGAAGTGGGTGGAGAGTTTTGCTTTGCTGTTATTGTTGGAAAACGGGCCGGAGAATTGAATGGGAGTTGAGGGTTTTTCCGACGTGGCCGGAGCGTTTGGCGCCGCGCAATCGGCGTACTTTCTGGTGATGACGTGGTGTTCCTTGGTGGTGTAGTTGGAGTTGCAGAAGGAAATCGACGTAAGTCTGTTACGAGGATTGTCGTAGACCAGGCCGGGATTCATCGCTTTCCTGGGGGTGGACGTGGCCGAGCCGAAGTCCATCACGCGGTGGAATGAGTTTCCGGTGCTCCGTCCGTATTGCTTCGCCGCGGTTGTCGACGGTGTTACGCCCTCCGTCATCCAGCGCGGACCGGATCGCCGCCGGGCTCCCAGTCCGGGTGGGGCCGCCATATTTTTTAGCAAACGCGGCTAGACCGAAACATGGGGCAAGGCCCATAGGGTGCCGGACAAAATGTTGAACTCCCGTTCTGGATTATCCAGAGATTCCGCTCGGCCCGGACGCCGGTCGGGCCAAGGCGGCGAGGATGTTTCAGCCCGGCGCTATCACATTCGCGGGCCTTTGAATAATTTCCGCGTCTCCGGATTAGGCACCGCGGGCGGAGAACGAGGCCCACAACGGGTGCGGGCCGGACAATTTGGCCCGGTCCCTCCTGAACTGTTATGGTGGCGGTTGGAGGAGATTTTGGTCTTTGTGCTCGCTTATTATTCTTATTTTCATCTTATCCGCGGCTGCTCCCCAACCGCCGTCGCCGGTATACACGTGGCAAGTCCGCGACCAAGCCTTCGCCGGTCAAAAACGCCGTTAAAGCTAAAATCATTGCGATCCCGCAGGCTCTTTTCACCACTATTTTTATCACCTTAATTTGAACGCTCTTTGAATTGATACCTCTTGATCCAATATAACACTAATTTAATTTTATCCGTAACGACGTTAGGGTACAATATTAAGAGCCCGTTCAAAATTGAACACAAGTGGAATGAGTAAGTAACTCAGTCTACTATTCCGATTATATATATATCAGACACTTTCCTGCGGGTAGATTAGCCGGATAAAGCCGGTGAGGGAAGTTAAAGAAGGGCCTGACCGTAGAATGCTCATTTCCCGGGATATTTTATTTTCCGTTTCACAAGCTATAGTTACGAATTGCGGGAAGTAATCACGGTTTCGATTTGGTTCCCGCCACGACAGTTAGGTAATCACTTCACGGCCGCGGTGGTTGACGGTTGAGCCAGCCCAACCGGGGGCCAGCCGTTGACACCACCGGATCTTGAGCAAATGCAGAGATAAGACGATTAAAAGAGAACTTCGAGGCCGTCTGATGTGCTGGACACAAAGTGCGGCCGATTAAGACTACGGTTGCACAGTCGGAAAGGTATGATACGAGCAACCCTAAGACCACAAACTCCGACGCTGACGGTAGTAAGATATAAGCGTACGAGCGACTCGTCAAGCTTAAAAACGGCGTATCCGTCCACCAAAACATGCGGCGAAGAATATCGGGCGGTCGAGACAACGAACCGATAAACAATTACACATTTTACCAATACTAGAACACCATACATTAGTTAAAAATCAGACAGAGCCCTCGAAGCCTATGCCCGATGGAGCCAAATCCCGCCAGCCGACGGAGGCGAGATTCTCATATATCCCATAGAGTCGCATCGACACAGGAACATATTCTGCATCCCATAATACAATGCCGAGGCGAGCCGATTGAGGCGTCGGCACAGGGCCCATAGCCACCTTCGGAATGGTCTAGTTCGGGAGAAACACCACTGGGGTTAAACGCTGCAAATATAGTCCTGACACCCGCCAGCACCCCTTGCACCGGTATTTAACCAACCCGGAGGCGATGCAACCCGAGTTAACCGATAGCTCATCATAGTTTTGATCGCAACCCCAGTCGACTCGTAACAGGTTCACTGCTATGCCTCACCCATGATAGGTGTGCATTATACCCGGACTAAAAACCAGGAAATATCCAATGAACCGCACTCATGTTAAAACGTTTATCGCAACCAAAACCAGGTGGACCGCAGCCCAAAGGTGTAACTGACCACAGCCAGCTCTGAACTGCAGCTCAGGATAACCAATCCGATCGCAACCAAATTGGGTAACACCAACATAACACATACAAGCACATGCAACCCATTACACATTGGAAGGGGAGAAAGGTATACAAAACCTATCGTGATCTCACACTACTAAGATAGTCCTAAGGGTTCACTTTCTTCCACCTAGGTCAACGGATGACCAATTCAACTAGCATGCAATATAATAGACTCATAAAACCTACAACGGTACCCGAAATATCAAACTAGACATAGCACGATAACGAGTCCGTTGGCCCACGGGATCGGGGAACATCAAACGGGGCAAGACCTCAGGTGGGAGAATTCCAGTGGGTGCCGGCTGGGGGGGCACACGCCGGTGCCCGCTGGGATGAAGAACCGGGCAGCGGGTGCCCGGGGCAGCTGCCGCTGGCCTGGACACACTGATTGGCCGCGGTAGGGCGGGTCGCCTACCCCCCACTGCTCTTTGTCAAAAATAAACGGCCCAGGAACCTTTGTGGAACCCCAAAATGCTTAACCTTTTAACGTAATCGATACAACACGTAAACAATTAAGGATCATAATCAGAACATACGACACATATCCTATCATGTTTTCTAAAAACATTATCACCCAACTCAATCCTCCCAACTACACCAAGAAAATTCAACGATACAACCTAGGTTTCTAATTCTTTTAAACACAAGACCAATTTTCATCTTCTAATATCAAATTCGGTAAGATATCACATAAACTCAAAAACATCACACAATTATCAAGAATCAACAAGAACATCACCCTAGGGTTTACACTTACTTTTAGGTCAACAATAACACACACCCAT
>VALG01010541.1:0-17330 GCA_009835305.1 Ipomoea purpurea
TTTATTCCGCGGGCGACCGTCGTCCACCCACCAGACAACACCCGCCTATAAGGACCTACCAATTCATAGTACACGACCGCAGTACCTCACACAATGGGACATGCCCGGAGTAACACACGGTGTTACTGCTCGTTGCGCCAATCGGACCGGGCGCTTGACCGACCGCGTCTTTCAGCGTCGAAGAGTCGAACACGAGGGCCGCTCCCCAAGTCGCGGAAATCAGCGTCGAATGCTGGCGATAACGCCCCCGATAGAGGCCACGTGTTCGCGCGGCGCAAGATCTCGGCCTTGGGTGGACTAGGCGGTACCCTCAGTACCACTGCAATCAGTCTGCAATCCGCGGTAAAGTGCCACACCACGCCACCCGGAGGGCAAACTCACGACGAGTCAGACAGCACGACTTTACGAACGAAGGAGGTATGGAAACAACTCAATCAGAAGGAGATCGGGTCATCCACCCAAGCGACAACAACGAGATGTTAAACACACAGTAACATCAACCACACGGGAAGCTGACGAACAACACACGATGCTAGCATAAAAGACAATTAATCTAGCATGCGTAACAATGGAAACTCAGAGATAATTCCGAGGAACACACCAAGACACGCTCTTGTTTCGAACGGAAAACACAATGTTGAACACTTAGCACGATTCAAGACCCAAAGATCCTACATGGATATCTCCCACCATATTACCGTTGTGAGAGCCTACGAAGACACAAGAAGACGCCATCAAATAGTTCCACAAAGAGAGCACACGGGAAGTTCAAAAGATTCAAGGAAGACGAGACAGAGGACGGAGCATCACGGGGAAAAATCCGATCCATACGCTCCACGTTTCCGCGGCGGGTTGGCCGGACGGGTACGCCCCAGCCCGTGGCCCGCGCCGCGGGTTCTAGCACAGAGCCCATAGGCACATGTTCCCGCGGGGTAGGCCGGGGGTGGCGCGCCCCCGCCCGCCGGTTGGCACGGCCCGCGGGTCGTCGTGTGTACCCAGCAACGAGCACATGCGGTCGGTCGGGATTTTCTGCCTGCGCAAGACACAAAATCAGGCAAAAACGAAGTGTGCAAATTCTCGCACCAAAGCAGTCAAACAAAATGACTGGTGACCAACGCAACAATGCCAGGAGCGAATATGGCACAGAAGGAAGAGCCCTAGGAACACAAGCGCGTAGATATGCAACTTCGTATCAAAGGGATAAATGGCGATGAACTCCCACTTTCGACAACAAGTGAGAACACCTGGTAGGCGGAGCCAGACGCAACTCCCAGCGCGCCACGCGGTAGGCGGTATATATAGGTGAAGCAAAGATAGGGGTTGCGTGTAGAGCGATGTGTTACCTTTGGAAGAACCAAGAGAAGGAACTCTGGTGTCTCTACTACCACAAAGCAGCAGCTCTAACTCAAGGGCGGCTCCCAACTACGCCCTCCAAGGCACCGACTTCCAAGAGGCAGCACACCAGAAGAGATAGTAAGAACGAGATCCAGCTTTAACAAGGAAAGACAGACTACAATGGAGACCGAGCGCGCGCCCGGCGACAAAATGAGAAGCTAACAAGCTTGGGATGCGGTAGCCCTTGCTGAGATGCCAGGATAGAGACAGAGATTGGAAGTCTGGGAAGCTAAACGAGCCTTGACCACACGCGCGGTTCATTTTGGCTTGAAGAAGCGAAGGGCCGTCACGGTGCTGGTGTTTCAGTACGATGAGAAGTGTACCGAAGATACTTTTCTAGGAAGTGTAGAGAGGTGAGTGAAAAATGAGAAGTCTGTCTACGGTTGTAGGGTTACAAGAGCTGGCTCATGGTGAAAAGACAAGGGTTACTAGCTAACTCGTCAAAAGTGTAAGACAAGGGGAACTCCTCTCAAAGCACGGAAGGGGTATCACCACCACGGTAACAGGATGGCATAAATTCTAGTCCTTGAGTATAAAAAATCAAGGATTTTGAGATCATTCTCAAAAAAAAAAAAAAATAGAATTAATCACTAAGGTTAATTCATGGTTTGAATTTGGATTTTTGGGGTACAGTGTTAGTCCACATTTGAGACATTAAGTAGTTGCTCAATTCAAATGCATGAGCTCTGATCTATTATATAATTTTTATTGTTAATTTTTATTGTGTTTTTCAATTTTGTTTTATTTTATAGGAATAAAGGGTCAAATAAGCCATATGCACACGATAAGGTAAATAGGCTTATAAACTTAAAAAAAATTTACAATTCGATCCCTAAATTAACCAATTTCATTCAATTCTTCCAATTTGTAGGTTTTCAATAGGTAATCCCAAATTTAAATTATTTTTTTTTAAAAAAAAGGACTCCCGACCAGGGATGAAAACCTTCTTCGTCTCCAGCTATGGATACAAAGAAACTGGCCGGAGACGAAGAAGGTTTCTTCGTCTCCGGCCGAGAGTCTTTTAAAAAAAATTAATAATTATTTTTTTAAAAATCATTTAAATTTGGGTTTACCTGTTGCAAATCTGCAAATTGGAATAATAGAATGAAATTGGTTAGTTTAGGAATCCAATTGTAAACTTTTTTGGTTTAGTGACCAAATTGCATTATTCTGTACAGTTTGAGGGTCTATTTGACCATTATTCCTATTTTATATTTCATGTTTAATTTGATATATATTTTTAAAATTCACTATATATTTTATTAGGTTTATAAAATTTTCCAAAGTTGATGGACCATTTCATTAATTATTTCTATAGTCAAAGACTAATTTGAAAAATAACTACTTTAAAAGTTTTGTTATGTTATGACATTTTTCCATTTTCTTCTAGTGGTCTATCACTATAAATGTTTTTTCACAATGAGATTTGAAACTCTATCAAATTAAAATAACTGTAATTTTACTAAGTTCTAAACTTCAAAATTATTATTGATATGACCTTATTTAAATATATACATATAATGTCTCCATTATAATGTGTATATTATTAAACTCTATTTATCTTAGAATTTAGAAACATAAATTATTATTATACAATAACATATAAAACATATTTGATTTTTTTTTTTTAAAATCTAGAGCATCACTATTTTTTTTTTTTATTATTTCTATTGGAAGGGGGATACCCAGGGATACAAAACTGGTTAATCAGAATGTTGACGCCAAAATGGAACGGCATCAAGCTCATCGTGTAGAACATTAGAATCTCATCTGGAGGATTGTAGAGGATATGCATGCCCTTGGTGAGGTTCTTGGCTCTAGTCGCTAAAGCATCAACAAGCCGGTTTTGCTCCCGGATGACTAAAGACATCCTCCATGCAACAATTAGGCTTATCTCTTGAACACATGCAGCCAAAAGATTCTGAACTGTATTGCTATGAGCTCGGTTGTTGCTTAGGAAATCGAACAGATCTTTCGAATCAGTCTCAAAAATGATATTGGAGAAGCCTAGATATTTGGCCAATTGAATGCCTTTTAGCAGAGCCCAAGTTTCAGCTTCAAAAGGAGAGCAACTTCCAATACTATACATGAAGCCAGCCAGCCAATTCAAGAGCCTGAACTATCTCTGATTACCCCTCCACAACCAGCCTTGTTAGAATGAAGATCCACCGAGCCATCTATATTTATTTTTGCAACATCGTCAGGTGGTCTGACCCATTGTAGATTAGACCAAGAGCTTTGGTGATCAAAGTTTCGTACACTTCTGGACCTTGCGAACGCCTTAGCAGCGTCTTCTTATTGCGATCTAATCCATGCAGCTTTGAACGAGGGGTTTTTCTCTATATTGTTGAAAACAACATCGTTCCTCCATCTCCAAATCCACCATAAAGTAATTGCGAAGAGTGAACCTTCGTTACAAGGGTGATTGTTGTTGACTCTGCCCTTGATGCCTTGGTGTAGCCAGTCGAGGAAGGGTAAGTGTGCATAAGAAGAGCATGATGGAAAGACAAGCTTCCAGACCTCTGCTGCCAGTCGAGGAAGGGTAAGTGTGCATAAGAAGAGAGTATTGGTTCCATTCCGGACAACTTTTTTGGTTCCTCTCTGTAGAATGTGGACAGATTTGAGGATACCACTCCAAATATATGACATATTCCTTATTGGCTGCCACAAACCACAATCCTCACTAGATATTGAATATTTGGACTTCATTAATTGAACCCACAAGCTATCTTTTTCTTGGAGGATCCTCCACCCAAGTTTGGCGAGGAAAGCTTGATTCATCTCTTTCATTCTCCGAATACCAAACCCACCGCTCTGCTTGCTTAAGGTGACTGTATCCCAATTGACTAAGTGAACCTTCGTGGAGCTTTCCGAACTTCCCCACAAGAAGCTACGAATCTGCCTTTCTATAGAGTCCGCAACTCCAGCTGGTAAGGGCAGGGTCTTCATAGAATAATATGGGATTGTAGGCAGCACAGATTGAGCCAACACATGGCGTCCAGCAAGGGAAAGGGTTTTTGATCTCCAGCCTGCTAACCTGGCTTGAATTCTGTCAAGGATACTGGTGAAGGACTGTTTTTCCAATCTACCATAAATTGAAGGCATACCCAAGTATTTGCCAGGATCATCAACTTTCAAAAAGCCAATGTAGTTTGAAATAGAGTCCTGAAGATCAGCAGGGGTATTTCTGGAGAAGAAAATCGATGATTTCTGGAGGTTGATCTTTTGTCCCGAGCTGTCACAGAACACATCTAGACACTTCTTCATTTCTATTGCTTGGTCCATCGTAGCTTCACCGTAGAGCACCATATCGTCAGCGAAAAAGAGGTGGGAGATGAAGGGACCATTTCAA
Organism: Ipomoea purpurea; assembly: GCA_009835305.1. Classification (NCBI taxonomy): domain Eukaryota; kingdom Viridiplantae; phylum Streptophyta; class Magnoliopsida; order Solanales; family Convolvulaceae; genus Ipomoea; species Ipomoea purpurea. The sequence goes on from VALG01010541.1 coordinate 4,748, forward strand.
GATAATCTGGCGCCTTTCCAGGTGCCTGCATTCACAGAGAAATCAATTACATGACTTAGTCTCTCAATACATAAAGCAAAGAGGAGGGGTGAGATGGGATCTCCCTGACGAATCTCTCTCTCAGGGTAGAACCAATCCGAAAGCATTCCATTATAGGTGATAGCTAGTTTTGGAGTGGTCACGCAGGCCATAATGTTCCTCATCCATTGGTGGTTGAAGGCGATATCCAGTAGAGTTTCTTCAATGAAATCCCATGCAAGCCTATCATAAGCCTTCTATAGATCTACTTTGAACATCATCCAACCTATGGAGCCTTTTTTGTACTTCATAGAGTTAAGAACCTCCAGATATACAATAATATTGTCAATTATTTGCCTCTCCGGTACGAAGCTGGTTTGGTGGGGCCCAATGAGCTTTTTTTAGGCTGATTTCAATCGAGATGTCATAGTCTTAGTTAGGAGTTTGTATGAGACATTGCATAGGCCAATAGGCCGCAAGTGCTTGACAGTTTCCGAACTTGGGACTTTTGGAATAAGAGTAACCACAGTGTCATTACAAGAGTCTGGTAGTAAGCCATCGGCAAAGAACTTTAAAGCAAATTTTGTTAAACAATCACCAACAATACTCCAAGATTGCTGGTAGAAACCTGCTGTAAAACCGTCTGGCCCTGGGGCCTTGTGTGGCGACATATCGAACATTGCATGCTTGATTTCCTCGTTTGAAAATGGTGCATTAATTATGACCAATCTTCGTCACTTAGGTCCGGGAATTGGCCCTGCAACAAATCTTGAGAAACATAAGAATTTTCCTTAGTAAACAAATAATAAATGAGCTTGTATAATGATCCTTATCTGAGTGTCAGTAGTAAGTAGCTTCCCCCCTTCATCTTTAAGACACTTGATCTGGCACTGCTTCCTTTCACTGCTTTAGCCGCATGGTAGTAACGTGTGTTGCGATCCCTGATGGATCCAATCCTCTCTTGAGCGTTGGAACCAAATAAGCTCTTCTTGATACAAGACTTCTTCTAGTTCTGCACAAAGCTTCTTATCTAATTTTAACAAATCAGCCCGTGGATGAGATGCGAGGTATCGATGTATCCCCCTTAATCTGGCCATTAATCTTTTTTTCCTATGAAACACATTTCCAAAAGTAGATTTGTTCAAGATGTTTAAAGAGTCAGCCAAGAAGGCTTTATTTGACTCAAGATTGCCCCCTTTAACCAAGATTGTTCCACACATTCAAGGAACCTTGGGTGGGTAGTCCAAACATGATTAAATCTAAAATTCTTTGCATGGGAAAAAGCTAAAACTAGTTCCGAGTTAACCAAGAGTGCGTATGGTCAGAGCCAACCATCGGCAAATGCTCGACAGTTGTGTTTGGGTATTTGATCTTCCACTCCACATTGCCTAGAGCTCTGTCTAGTCTTGCACCTTTGAAGGTCGAAGAGTCTAACCCTCTCATCCAAGTAAACTTAGAACCGGAGAAACCTAAATCGATTAGGCCTTCTCGAAAAATCCACTTTGTTTAGATCGATACAACGATTCAAGGAGAAGTTTTCTGGATTGGTAACTTCATCAGGACCTGTTACTGAATTAAAATCTCCAACCACTATCCATGGATATCGGAGGGCATAGTTTTCTAAAGAGAGGTTTGAAAACAGTTTTTTTCCGAAGCTGGATACTCGGGCTACCATATACTACAGAGAACAGCCCGGGATTAGAGCTTGAATTGTCCACCTGCATAGTTATGAACTGAGGATGTGTCTCCAAGATATCAATCTCAACTGAGCTCTTCCAAAGCACCCAAATTCCTCCTGAGAAACCCACTGCCTCGACTCTGATCCATTCATCAAAACCAAGGCTGGAGCAGATACTATTCGCATGAATACCCGACACTTTTGGTTCCAATAAGCAAACAATAGAGGGTTTGTGAAGACGGATGAACTGTTTTAGAGTGCGGCGAAAAGCTTTCAAGGCCGCACCCTGGCAATTCCAATTAAGCAAATCATTGGAAACTAGAAACAAAAGGAAGAGGCTCTAAGGAGCGCAAAAGATTCGTTACCGCAGGGCCACTAGGGCCAATATCAATATCATCCATAAGCTCATCTCGAGGCTCCGGCTAGATGGCACAAGAAGATGGAATGTCAGGAGGGTCATTCCTAGGATTGACCTTTTCTTAAACAGGGATGGAAATTCTACTGATCATCAATGTGATAAACATATTGCTGGTGATATGTCGACCATAGATCGGAGCCACGGATGACCGTGTGTTCTGATTCAGCAGCAGCCCTTCTCGGTGCTACACCTCTCCACCTCTACCTCTAAAGGCCCCGTTTTGGGGTAGTCCAGGCTGACCTTGCTGATTTCTCCGAGGTTCATCCCTCTGATATGAAGGTTTGGAGTCTGATGATGTTTTGCAGTGCTCTTATCGGCTTGTCGTGTAGTTCTAATTCTTGGTAAGTTCAATTAGCGTTCTGGACAACTGGAGCAAAGGTCTGATCATCAAACTGGAGCTCCCCTTCTTCTCCTTCAAGGTCTGCGAGTGAGGCGAAGCGCGTTTGGTTTCCCAAACCATTGTCATCAATATTATCAGGTGCTGGTTGTTTCCCCGAAATTTAGACGATTAGCTCCCCTTTGTGGTCTTCTCCCTATCCTTCCTGGTAACCAACATCCAAGAGCCATAATTAGCAGTATAGCCTTGTTTTTGGTTGCACTGGTTGGCTCGGCGGATCGTAAGTTGTATCCGGGCAGTTGCGAGCCCTTTGTGGCTGGTGGTTGCTGTCCACTGGTGGGTCTTGGTTGTTCTGAGCAACATTACTCCCACACTGGTTCTGCCTATGGCCATTAGAGACCACAATTGAAGCACACAAGGTGCAAGCCTTCGTATTCGACCGGCCATACTTCTTCTTCAAGAGTGAATTTAGACAGCAGGGGCTTCGTAATATCCATCTCAACGCATACCGAGCAAACTGCCTTTGGAAACCAGGCTCGTAGTAGTGTCGATCTTGATAGGGCGGCCAAATTTCTTTGCAATCTTCATCAAGAATCCTCCTCGTAGTATTCTACTGGCAATTCGGGAATCTAATCCAAGCAAGCAATTTCTTAGTTTATACTGTTCCGCGAGCTAAAATTTGGTACCCACTCTTTATTAGAGAACAAAGCAAGCAGACGAGCAAAGAGAATGAAGGAGATAGCCGAGTCTTTCAGGGGTGTTGCTGACATGTCTTTCCTCTTCCAAATTCTGTTGTAAACCACCCTTCCCAGCTTTATCTTCTATATATATGTTGTGTAACCTTCCCAGTGATGATGAGAAATATCTTCACTTCAGATGCATGCTCGCATTTCCTACACTCTGAACATGTCTTCGCCGGCTTCCGTCATGGTATTCCGAGCCGGCGAGGGAGTTACGTCGCCGCGTCACCGGCTCCGGTGAATCCAGTCAGGGGACTCATCCTGCGTCTCCGATCAACAATCGCCTACACGACCGTCTCCAATGAGCAATCCGCAGAGGATCAAACAATCCGCAGAGGAATAATGACGCAGAGAACATCGAGAATCCGTTGTTCCTGAGTGTCAATGAAAGTCCGAACACCGTCCTCGTGAGTCCTCCGCTCACCGGCACCGCGAATTAATGGAATTTGGAGCATTTCCATGCGCGTCGCACTGGAGGTGAAAAATAAATGGACGATCGTGGTGGGAGTTTACGAAGCTCCAGACAGAGCTCAGCCACAATTCGCAGCTTGGAGAAGATGCAACCTCATCATATGTGCATGGATCCTCAAATCGGTTCACTCATCCATCGCACAGAGTCTCATGTACATAGACAAGGCAGAGCAGATGTGGAACGATCTGAGGAAGAGGTTCTCACAGCGAGATCCTCACCGAATTTCATCTCTGCAAAACGAATATACTCGTTGAAGCAAGGTAGTTTATCAGTAAATGACTATTACACTCGATGCAGGATCCTTTGGAACAGATGAATGAATTGAGACCTCTACCGGTCTGTAGATGCGATCCCAGGTGTTCATGCAAACTTCTTGAGGAAATCTGAACCGAGCGTGAGATTGATCAAATAATCAGGTTCCTACAAGGTCTCAATGAAGGTTACAACTCTCTGAAGTCAAGTATTCTAGTGTTAGATCCCTACCTGACATACATAAGATATTTGTCATGGCTGAAAAATTGAGAGGCAATTAAACATTGCAAATATGAATCTGACTGGAATAGAACTCAGTCACTCAAATGCTGTCCAAACCGATCAGTTTGCCTTTGAAGATGTGTGGTTGCCGTCAATCAATACAGTAACCGGAAGAGCTTTAATAATGGTGGTGGAAACAAAGCAGCTAAATGCACATTTTGCGGCATGACCGGTCACACAATAGAGAAATGTTACAAAAAGCATGGCTACCCACCCGGGTGGGTGCCCGGCTATAAATCCAAGGGAAAACAGCAAACAATAGCAGCTACTGCTAGCCAAGAGGCTAATATCACTCATGAACAACTTCAGAAGTTAATGTCCATGTTGCAAAGTCAGATGGGAAACAGCTTACCCTCCCCTACAACTGCTGCTGTTACCCTCATTCCTAATTTCAATGAAGCAGAATCCCAGAAGGAAGGCAAGTACTATCCTACTGCTCATATAAACTCAGTTTCTTTACATTCTTTCTCTTGGATTCTGGATTCTGGTGCGACGATCATATAGCATGTTCTCTGCATTCTTTTGATGATTATTATGTGGTTGAAGGAACTGTGGTTAATCTGCCAAATGGGAAACACATTAAGGTTGAACATATGGGGAACATAACACTTGGGGATGGCATATGCTTGAAAATGTGTTACATATTCCCTCCTTTAAGTTCAACATCATATCTGTTAGCAAGTTGCTCAATAATTCTCCTCACCTCCTAACTTTTACCAATGATCAGTGTCTTCTTCGGGGAGTCATGGGAGGACAGTTGGTTTTGCTAAAGAAGAAAATGGCTTGTATCTACTGCTTGAACCACCTCAAATTACTGTTAATTCTTGTAAAATTTCTGCTATGTCATGCACTGCCAAAACTTGGCATCAAAGGCTTGGACATTTTCCTATGAATAAATTGAACCTTCTATGTGATATTTCTGTTCCTCACAATAAGAATTTTGCTTGTGATGTTTGCCATTATGCGAAGCATAAAAGGTCCTCATTCCCCCTAAGTAATACAGTATCAGATACTTGCTTTGAACTGCTGCATGTTGATATTTGGGGCCCTTTCTTGGTTAATTCGCTGGGAGGGGAACGTTACTTCTTAACCATGGTAGATGACCACTCAAGATATACATGGATACATCTAATGAAGCATAAATCTGAAACACAGTCCTTGATCAAGAAGTTTCATAAATATGTTCATACTCAATTTGGCTTGCCTGTCAAGACCATACGAAGTGATAACGGCTTGGAATTTAATATGGTGGATTTCTTTGCTGAGCATGGTATAATACACCAAAGGTCTTGTGTGAACACCCCACAACAGAACGCAGTGGTGGAACGTAAACATCAACATATTTTGAATGTAGCTAGAGCCTTGCGTTTTCAAGCTAATCTCCCACTATCTTTTTGGGGGCAATGTGTGTTGCATGCAGCTTTTCTTATTAACAAACTTCCTTCACCAGTCATCAATTGGTCCAGCCCCTATCAAAGGTTATATGGGAAGCCACCAGATATCAGCAATTTAAAGGTGTTTGGATGCCTATGCTATGCGTCTACATTGCCTCAATCTCGCCATAAGATGGCAACCCGCAGCAGAAAGTGTATCTTTGTGGGAGTTCTAGCAGATATAAAGGGGTACTTGATGTTTGATCTTCAAGAAAACTCTACTTTTATCTCAAGAGATGTGACTTTTTATGAGGAACAATTCCCTTATGCTGAGGGATACAAGTACAAAGATGAGAATGAGCCTGGCCCCCCCTGCCTATTGTTCCCATCTCTGGCTGTGAAGAGTTCAATTTTCATGAACATTCTGGTGTCCAACCGCAATCCTCAACCACACAAATTGATGAAGAAGGTTCAGTTCAGATGGCTATTGACACCAGTAGTCCCTCAGCTTTTCCTATTGACAACATTGGCAGTCTTCCCATGTCAAATTCTGAGCATAATGAAGCAGGCAATATAGATGCAGATAACACGAGCACAACTTGCTCAAACCCTCCCATGCAGCCCCGAAGATCAACCAGGGAACGACATATGCCAAATAGACTACAAGACTATTACTGTGACATAGCCACTACAATTGGAACATCACCACATCATCTATCAAAGGTGATATCATATAATGATCTTGAGCCATGCACAGAGTGTTTTCCATGGCAGTAATCAACAATAGCAGCCAAGAACTTACAGCCAAGCCATCAAACATGATTGCTGGAAGAAAGCAATGGAAGCGGAGATTGATGCCCTCCAAAAGAATCAAACTTGGGAATTGACACAACTCCCCCCGGGGAAAGTTCCTATAGGCTGCAAATGGATATATAAAGTGAAGCTCAAGGCTGATGGTAGTGTGGAAAGATACAAAGCAAGGCTCGTAGCCAAAGGCTATACGCAACAACTAGGCATAGACTATCTCGAGACATTTTCTCCGGTAGCAAGGATAACCACCATCCGAACTTTCCTTGCGGTGGCAGTTTCCAAAGCTTAGCACATCCACCAAATGGATATAAACAATGCATTTTTACATGGTGATCTAAGTGAAGAAGTATACATGGTGCTACCACCTGGATTTCAAAGTGAGAAACCGAATCAAGTTTGCAGACTTCTACGTTCCCTATATGGCCTCAAGCAAGCGAGTAGGCAGTGGAACGCTAAATTGAGCATGTCTCTGATTCAAAATGGTTTCAAACAGTCAAGCTCTGACCCTTCTCTGTTTACAAAAGGAGCTGGGAAAAATTTTATTGCTTTACTAGTTTATGTTGACGACATAATTGTGGCTTGTGCTAACATGGAACCAATTCGTCAACTAAAGCTATTTCTGGACAGCAAGTTCAAGATAAAGGATCTGGGAACTCTAGGATATTTTCTGGGGATCGAGGCCAAAGCAGAAGCAGATGGATTAAATATCTGTCAACGCAAGTATGCGTTTAGACATACTAGAAGAGACTGGTTTTCTTGGTTGCAAGCCTGCAAATACACCAATGGTGCAAGGTCTTAAACTAAGTCATGGTGATGCATACCTCTGAAGATATCAGTAGTTATAGAAGGTTGATTGGGAGATTGCTATTATCTCACCGGCAACAAGGCCTGATCTCACATTTGCCATCCAACAACTCAGTCAATTTATTGATGCTCCTACGACAAACATATGTCTGCTGCTCATCGTGTGCTCAGGTATATCAAAAAATCTCCAGGCCAGGGACTTTTTTATCCTGCCAACATGAACATGGGCTCAAAGTCTTCTCCGACTCAGATTGGGCAGCCTGCTGTGACACACGAAAATCAGTAACCGGCTACTGCATATTCCTAGGTCCTGCACTGATTTCATGGCGTGCCAAGAAACAAGTGACTATATCTCGTTCATCCTCCGAAGCCGAATACCGTGCTTTGGGCCGCTACCGTTTGTGAGGTTCAATGGCTCACTTACATTCTGCGTGACTTACAAGTTGAATTAATCAGGCAGGACAGTGTTTTGCGATAACAAGTCGGCTATAGCCATCGCCGAAAACCACGTCTTTCATGAGCGTACCAAACACATTGACATGATTGTCATATAGTACGCGAGAAGCTAAACTAGGGGTTAATTAAACTGCTCTCTGTTCCAACAACCAGTCAGGTTGCTGATGGCTTTACAAAGCCTCTTCCAGTGGCTCAATTCCAACATTTCATCTCTAAGCTGGTCATTTACACTATGATTGCTTTTGCATCCGCCAGCTTACGGGGTCGGTACTAGAGCCGAACAACAGCGAAGCAGTACGTACGCAAATGATGAATGAAGGAGATGAGGCCGTAGTCTGTTCTTAGGGTGGGGTGTCGTTGCTGACAGTGTCGTTTCCTTTCTCCAATTGATATCTGTTGTATACCACCCTCTCCCGCCTCTGTATATCTTCGCTATTTACTGATTAGTTCGTTTTACCTTTCCTGCTCTAGTATAATAAATGAGAAAAATAGATCGTGTGCATCGCAGATGCAGGCCTCGGTAGGTCCGTAGGATCACTGGCTGAACATTTCCTTCCGTCTGCATCCGGGGCACTCTTGGAAGCGACACGGCAGCGACTAGATGGTCGGGGTATTGAGTACGCCGATGCCTCTTGCGTGAGTTGCAAAATCGGAGCTTAATTCTTAAAGAGCGCAAATGCTGTAGACGTGAGGTAGTCTGGTAGTGGGGTTTAGCGTGATGAGTGGCAAACGAAGCTCGATTGTTGCGCGGATTTATTTTCTGGGAGCGATCTGATGTTTAGTAGTGGTTGAATTCGCTACTCTTCTGCCTGAAAAACTCTTCTGATGATTAAGGCGAGCGGGGGCAAGGCTTTCTGATTCCTCTGCTTTTCTTCCCCTGGTTGATAGGTATAATGGGTTTGAACTCCTCAGGTCTGGTTGTCCTTCCAGTGTGTTGCGCTTGTTAGGGGCCTTTCTTCATGAGGGAGCTCAGCCCACACCACGGTCTGTGAGTGGCGGTGTTGTGGTGATCTCGAGGAGTTTTCTCATTGTGTCGAATCTGCGGACACCAATTCGGTCTCGAACTGCACTCTTGTATTCCTCGTCCATGGCGTTAAATGTACAAATGGTTTTCTCTAACGAATTTCTCTCCTCTCTTGTGCTTCGTTGCTGCTTGCTGTGTCAGAACATTGCCATTGCGTCTTTTTCTGGCGAGCGATGGGTCGCCTGATTGAGTATGACCCGCTTTCAGATAGAGTGATCTTTTGGAGATAGTCTTCCGAGTCTTGTAGTTTCGGTGCATGATTTCTTTGATCTTGATTACTTGCAGTAGTCTATTGTAGAGCAGTCACTATGAATAAAAAACTGGTTGATTGTGCTTAAATTTTAAGTCAAATAAAAATCGAAATGAAAATTGGGGGGGCTTCCAACAATGTATTAATTGTTTCTTTGCGCATACTTGCACGGATGTGTCAGGTATTATTCGCGTATCCTTGATACTTGAGCAAGTACAGCAAGACCGGGGGGGGGGGGGGGGTTGGTAGTCTGCGGGGGGCAACTCGCAGATCTGTCATGGTTGTATTGTAGGTGTAATAACCCTTTCACTGCACATTCAAAGCGCCACAACCAGCGCTTTTTACGTTGACAACTTCAAATTCTCAATTTCATTTTAAAACATAATCTCAAATTCTATTATTATTACTATTAGTAATAAATAATAATAATATATAATAATAATAATAATATATAAAATAATATGAAAATGGTGTTTTTTCCCTGAGTTAATACCTATAGCATTTTTTCCACTATTATTTAATGTCAGTTTTCCTCCGAAATGTTAAATTGACATATTTACCTTTAAAATAAATATTCCATTTATTTTTCTTCTGCCGAATCAAAATATCATGAGCCACGATTCGGTTCAACACCCGAACAGGGAACACGTTATGAGCAACCATACCGAAATATTCCGATACAATTTTAGGAATCGAAACCGTGAGGGTAGTGGCTAGGATTTCACTCTAGAATCGGCGAACCAAAACGGTTGGGATTCATGTTCGGGAGACTGAAAAAAAAAGTTACATTGTAGATGTGTTGAATTTTGTCATATTTTAAAAAGTAATCGAAAATAAATATTAAAATAAAGTTGTGAACCTAACAATTGCATAGCCTGGATCCGTAACGTGAGACCGGTTGGTAAAAAAATCCAAAACCCAAATCTGCAATCAAGTAGTCGATCCGATAAGTTGTGGAGGAATCAGGAATAGAATGTAAAAAAGAACAGAGCACTATTTGGTAATGATCTGATATTCTAATCTTAAACTAGTAGTTGTCAATTCGAACCGTCGGTTCATGTTAAGGATCCATTTTTTCGATTCATGATTTTAATAAACTGAAATCTAAATATTGGATTCTGATCTGAATCAAGAACTAAAACGTCAATACGATTTGCTCAGTAGTGTCCGGTTCAGTTCGATTGTAACCTGTCGGCTATCCTATATGCGTTTTTAGTTATGTGGTCTCGTAACCATATTAATTTGTAGAGAAATAATATAAGTAAATTAAATGTGTTACTTATGGAGGTAAAGATGTCGAATATTAATGAGTATCAGGGGGAAAAAACTGGAACACTTGTACGAAGGGTAATTAAGGGCTAATAATGCGGTACATGTGAATAATTCGAAGAGAAAATATCTATAAAGCATATAATTTAGAGGAAAATTGTCATTTGTCCCTAATAATAATACATACGAAATAATAGATAATAATAAAATAATATGATAATAATAATAAATATATAGCTATTATTTGATTCAATTACAGATGTGATCCCTCGAAGCAAAGCCGGCTATGGACCTAATTAATTGTAATCCTTTTTCGGGAGGCGCGGTTCATAATTCAAGGAAAGCTCTTCAATTTTTTACGCAAATACAGCTAGTCAGCGATGCGTGTACGTACTGAGTAACCTCCCCTGCGATCAGACCAACTCGTGGGCACGCTCGCATGCAATTGTCCGAGTCGGGTATCATGTCGGGAAGGCCACCTCGCAAACTAACACAGGAAAGAGCACTAAAACAACAAAAAATGCTGTGAGAAGCGTGTTATTTAAATTGTCATATTGTAGAAATGCGGAGGAGTCACTGAAAGGAAAACACAAGGGATGCCTTGTGCAAAAATGAGTAGCGTGTTATTTAAATTGTCATATGTGTTGAAAAGCGGAGGAGTCAACTGAAAGGAAAACACAAGGGAAATCTGGAGTGGCTGCCCTTAAATAGACATGAGCAAGGCGTATGATTGGGTTAAGTGGGCATTTCTGAGTGCTATGATGTTTGGGAGGACGGGGGCCCCGGTAAGACGACTCACTATCGCCATATTATTCCTCATAATAACGGAGGAGCTTAGTGCCCTGATGAGAACAGAATGCTTGGGCCCAATTGTTCAAGGACGGGGCTCCGGTAAGGCGACCCACTATCGCCATATTTATTCCTCATAATAACGGAGGGGCTTAGTGCCCTGATTGAGAACAGAATGTGCCGAGGACTATTGCATGGGGTCCGGGTGCTAGGGGCGCCCGCCAATATCCCATCTTCTGTTCGCAGACTACTGTTTTCTTTTTCTGCGCACAAATGATGTGGAAAGTCAGAATATGAAGGAGGTCTTTGAATGGTATGCAACTGCCTCGGCCAGTTGGTGAATTATGATAAATTTGTTGTGTGTTTCAGTGCAAATGTCGACCAGCGAAGTAGGGATGATGTGATGAGTACGTTAAGTGTGCGAGCCGGGATACTACAGGAAGGTACCTCGGGCTGCCTTTGTTAGTGGGCGAATAAGGAAGGCCTCCTTAGGATTCTTGAAGGACAAAATTTTAAAACCGCGCAAAAGTTGGAAGAAAGAGGGGGTGTCTTGTCAGCAAGCCGGCCCGATATCCTTTTAAAGGGAAACGGCGGATGGGGGGGAAGTGTGCGGGCAGAGCGCAGGAGCTACGCGTGGATGATGTCAGTTGTCGGTTGGCCAGTGATCGTGGGGGGTGGGGTAGATGAGAGTGAGTGTTGGCTGAGTGATCGATGAGCTTGGTGTGGTATGTGTTATACAGTAAATAGATGCGGTAGGGCGGCCTCATTGATGCATGCAGTGCGCTGTGTGCCCCGAAGGCGGAAGGCGGGCTGGGTTCATGAAGTTGGGGAGATGAATTTCACGCTCGTTGGAAAATGTAGGTTGGCGCTTTTAACTCGTGCACGATCTCCTCGGTGGTGTTCTATCAGAGTTCCGGTATTACTCCTGATACACGCCCCCGGTTCCTTGAAGCGTAGCTGGTGGAGGTCCCATCTTATGTTGGAGGGTATGGGGTTGTGGGAGGCAAAAGAGAGGATCATAAAAGGGTATCTGGCTGGGGTGTCGTGAAGGAGCAGATTGGCGGAGTGGCCGGCTATCAGACGATTTATTGGGTAGGTATGCGTGTGGCTTCACATAGACAAGCTGGAAGACCGTATGTAGACGGGTATGTGCACCTCTACGGTGTTGTTGGGTAGTTATTAATGAGAATTCGTATGTCCGGGTTGCGTCGTTATTCGACACGCATGGTAGAATCAGATGGATGAACAGCTTTTGGTCATGATGCAAGCTGAATTTTTTTATTGAACCCAAGAGGGCGACATTATTATATTTTAATACTATCCTTAAGCACGAGGAGCATCCGGTTTTATGCGCGTGTGGTTGTGGCATACGGATCCAAGGGGATCTACGACAGGTGAATTTCCGCTTGTGATAAATATATGTTTAGGTTCAAATGTAGAATGCGCCATCTTTGATTTTTTTGGGTCCATGGAGTACGTGTTAATTGATTGGCTTGTTTTTGCACTTGTTGTTCCCCCCCGATAGGTGACGCCCCTGTTCTTTTTGCTGGCAGGTTTTGCAGCCTTTTTGATGGTATTATGTTTCGACAATGATGCAAAAGACCAAGGTAG
>VALG01010544.1:4446-17548 GCA_009835305.1 Ipomoea purpurea
TGCCTTGCAGGCCCAGGCGAACATTTACACGTCGGGTTGAGGATCACGTGCTATCGGCCCGGGTGAAGATGCGTACGGTCCGCCTACCTTGCGTTGCAAGCCCAACATTAGAAATGAAAGGCGGTGAAGAGTTATAAGAAAATCATAAAAACGTTTTTTGTAATTACCTTGGGTTGCTTGCAAATATAATTACCATTGTCCCAAGGCCGCTTGCCGTGATTTCCGAGCCTAGGGGTACTGGTACAAAATAGAGCTGAAAATTGCTTTATTACATCCACGGACTACCTACCTGGCCTGTTAGCCATTTGAATGCTATTGTTTACTATTGTGTATTTTGTATACACCGTAGAGCTTCCAACTCCTACCAAAATCACTTATAGTGTATGTAGGTCCACTACCGTGTCCATTTTTTTGTAACTTGCTTAGCTGCAAAATCAGCATTCTGAGAAATAATATTAACATAAACAATTATAATGTTTGGGTTATAATTTTGAATGACATGTATATTAAAGAAATATTTAATTAAAGGATTTTTTTAATTAAATAGAAAGAAATAAAAGAAATTTAAAAACATACTTGATCTATAGTCGAGTACATACTCTCCGATAATTCCTCTAAATTCATACAATGTATCTTTTCGTGTAACACTTCTTATAATGGATTATTGAAGACTAAATGTGATAATAATGTCACACCAATAATCGTAATTAAAACTGAATGTTAAATTATCTCTAAAGAAAATGTTTCTTACCCTCCTAAATTTCTCCTCTCTATATGGTTCTCAATCATTGAGTGACCATAAATATACTAATTAACCAATCACTAATTAAAAAAAAGAATGTTAAACCATTCAAATATGCAAATTAAAATAGAAAAAATGTAGAGAAAATAAATTAGGGGTGTGTAGCATAAATTCTCTCTCTAATTATCATTAGGTAGTTATCCCGTATTGAATACTACGGGAAAGAACTCGCGCGCGCCTTAAATAATTTGCAATGGAAAACTGTACTGTTTTCTCATCTGAAACTTCTTTCATATAATGCAGTAAATGAGTTACATGCACGTTGATGCAAATGCATATTTCAACTAACAATAATAAAAACGAAATGAAATTGTAGAAAATTAAAACATATATATTAATGTATCATCATCAGTTGTTGAAGCTAATTAGCTAGCATTAATCATCTCTTCCAAGTTCCAAGCCACTGAGAATGCATCCATCCTCCAGATCCACCGGATCCCAATCCGACCTAAATGGAAAATATCCTTATAGTAATGGGAATCGCTCACTTGATAACTATACACGGTCATCAACGCCATGTCCCCGAGACTACACCCTATTAGCCTATTATTTCCTTATCGATTCCCACTACTCGCTTATCTCCACCTATAGTTTATGTTCTCTTCAACCCCCCAAAGTCACACTTCATCCCTTTGTACTCACAGGTAAACCCTTAGCTTTCCTTGTAATCAACAATTCATTCTTTGCAGGGCCGGATTTTATGCTGTGCAAGCTGGCTACCGCACAGGGGCCCCAATTTTAAAGGGCCCCAAATTTTAGAGGTAATATTTAATTTTTACCTAGCTAGTTCAGAATAAAAATTAAAAATTTTCAATTGAATATAAAGGTTCTATGAAGAGATGGTAAAAATGTGTATTTATTGTATTTTAACTTGAAGGTCAAAGGTTCGAACTTGCACGTATTAGTTTTAAAATTGTGATTTTGTCAGTCCACATTTATTTACTGACAGGGCACAAAAATTTAATACGGCCCTGTTCTGGTGTAGTTTTTGTCGTGAGTTTCAGCGGCCGCTATTGGTCTGGGGAACTCTATGTGAGTTCGGTTGCCAGTCGAAGTCAAAATTGTCTTGCGATTTGTCAGCAAATACACTATGCGCCTATACAAACGGGTGGTTGGTTGCGAGAAATAGTTCATGTTCCATTTTATGAGGTCTTCCAATTGTCTCCATGTCCCAAAACTTTGATCTAAAATCTCACATAGAAAACTTGGTTTCCTGGGCTGAAAATGAAATCAATTATAACTCCATTAGTTTAGCTTTATTAGAACTTATATGTCCATGGAACATTATGTAGTGCATAATATTCTTAAAGATAAATTAATTAAACTCACTGAGTAACGAGTATGTGTGAATCTAATTATTTGTACAAAGGGTTTGATTTAAGAATTGCCATAAGCAATGTGTTCTAAGAACGTGTTCGTCCTCGGGGCTCAAACAATCAACACCTTTGCCTGTGCTCGGCTTACACACATAATAACGACTAGGATCCACTGATACGTTCGCAGCACAACAGTTCCTTGGGTTGAAGATGCCAAGCTCTTCATGCCATCGTGAAAACTCCATAGAATAATTGGAACCTCCAATGATGGATCCAATGGATACAAAGTTGTAAGAACAAGTAAAGCGTTCCAGGTTTGAACAATATATCCTATGATATTTTTTGTTTTTTGAGCGTATTTTTCATTGAACCCATGATTCACCAGCTAACTTGTTAGACTCCTTGTTGACCACTTTGAATGTATCTAGCGTTTCTAACGTTGCTCGACTCAAAATCTCAACACGTATTTCTTGGTTGAGATGACCCATTGAGACACAAAAGGAGTGCTGGAGAACTATCAAAATAGGTGTGAAAGAGAGATTATTTTAAGAGCAGGACAGGAGTTTGAGGTTATGATGTTAGGACACCAAGACGAGAAAATGAGCTGCAAATTCATTGAGAACAAAGGTTGCTGTGTAGGGAAGTTGCTGTCAAAGTCTTGCTTAAATAATTCAAAATCATCCTCAGTTTTCCAACATAAATCAGCATTCTAGGAAATAATATTAACGTAAACGTACAATTACAATGTTTGGGTAGAGTTTTGAATGACATGTATATAATGAAATTTAATTAAAGAAATATTTTAATTAATAGAAAGAAATAAACGAAATTTAAAATACTTGAACTGTAGTCTGAGTACATACTCTCCAATCATTCCTTCTAAAATTCATACAATTGTATCTTTTCGTGTAAATATATTAAGGAATTCATAGAAATATAACGTATAGGGAGATCACGATTCTCATTAATACAAGAACTAGCATTTGTACGTGTGAAAACTATGCCCAATATTAAAATATTGGTAAGTACCAAAATTTAAAAAATTAGTTAAAATTATGTTTCACAATTCCTTAAAGCAAGTGATGATACTTTTGAATTATTATATATTTAAATAATATATTGATCAAAAATAAAACAAAAATTATTTTATATAATATATTACAAATAACACTAAGCTAAAACCCATATATGATATATTGATATGTTTACACAAATAATATACATACTAATATTCTATATATTATTCATATATATTTATATGAATGTTAATTATATTATATATAATATATATATAGATATATCTATATATATATATATATATATATATATTATATATAATATTTAACATTCATATTAATATTATTAATTAAATTTATAATTAAATTAATTGTTATATGAAATTTTTAATAAATGATAATTAAAAATAGGAAAAAGATATGAAGATGTAGGGTATGGTAAGATTGATGGATATATTAAATACTAACGGTGTTATAACGGTGTAAGGGTGATTTTGTCCAATGCAAATGAAATGTACAACAATTAAAAGCAAAATGTATACATTTATGATGAAATGTGGGACGTGATAAGTGAAGGTCCTATCATCGTGATGATGGTAAATACCAGGCAGCTGCTCAAAGAGCAAATCCAGAAGTCTTGGTTCCTAAACCAAAATCATAGCTTACTTCAGACGAGAAGACAAGGGCAAATCTCAACAATGTTGCACAAGATATCTTTAATTTATAGTCTCTAGATGACTCGCTGTTCGCGAGAGTGCGAAAATGCACTACAGCAAAAAAATCTGTGATACTCTCATGAGTCTAGTTGATCGAAGGAGACAAATAAGAAAAAGATAACAAGCTTACTGTCGCATGAAGAAGTTTGAAGACTTCAAAATGATGCCAAATGAAACCATCACCGACATGGAGCTCAGGTTCACAAAGCTCATGGGTGATCTTTCAGATCTTGGAAAGGAGCCGATTGAAAAAGGAAATGAATCTAAAGATACCCCGAGGGCTTCCAAAACATGGGAAATGAAAGTAATAGCCATGAGAAACCACAGAGACATGAAGACACCAGTACAAGCAGATCTTTAGTGATGAACATTGCCTTGGTTGCTAGTCAGCAAACGTCAACATCAAACAAGTCAAATTCTAACCCTAGTGAATTTTTATCTGATGAACAATTGTTTGTTTGTACGAAAGATGAAAAGGTTCATGAGTAAGAACATCTTCCAAGACCATCAAAGATCATCAAAGCGAAAGCAATATGAAGATCTCCTCAATCATCAAAGCAAGAGACGGTGGATGCACAGTGCTATGTTATAACTGTTGAAACTATGGCATTTCAAGGAAACTGTCCTCATCCGATCCCATAGTCCGCAATATCAGGACTCGGACATAAGCACAAGTTCACCGAAAGAAGTTGTTGAATCTAGCAAGAGAAATGGGAAACCAGAATCAACAAGCTCACTACACGAGAGAAGAAGAAAGGCAATGATGTGGAATGAACCAGCTGGAGAAGACCAACCGAACATACTGTCAAAATGGTTAGCTACAAGGAATAACCAGCTAGAGGTAAAACCGAATGTTCATCAGAGGCAAAATCGTTCTAAGTATCACTAAAGAATTCTCTACGAGGAAATCCGAAAAATGAACGAAAACATATGCCAAGAGGCCAGTTAGAAGACCAATGATAGACAACAGATGGTAGACCATCCGAAGAGGATTGACTTGTTTATCCGAAACCCTTATCAAAAGCAGAATTTGAAAAGATTCACATGCATAAACAACCAATTATTCTAAGTAGTATCGCATCCACCTGGACTATTTTCAAAGTCGTTACAAAACCAAAAACATAATCAAAATTTATTATGTTTATCAAGTTTTTAATGGGTACATATGACAAGGATGAGTCGTGTAACTATAGGTTCATGTGGATCCCAAAATTGACTACTAACCCTCAAGGACCCGAAACCGAATGGGTTTACTAACCGAATTGACTACTACCCTCAGGAATCAATAGTGGATGCTCAAGACATATGACCAGAGATAAATTCAAACTTGAGCATTACAAAGAAGTTGATGGACCAAAAGTTATATTCGGAGGGGAATCAAGTGGAAAAACGAAAGGAATAGGAGACATCATTAGAAATGGGGTGACCATTCAAGGTGTCTCACATGTTGAAGGACTCAAGTTCAATCTGCTAAGAACTTGTCAATTTTGTGACAAGAGCTAAAAAGTAGAATTCTCCAAAGACGAATGCAAAGTCATCAGCAATGAAGATGGTGACATCGTTCAATTCTCACGGCAAAACGAAAGAAAAACATGTATGTAGTTGCTTGGGAACTTTCTAAAACTAATGTTTGTTTTGTTGCTACAAGTAATGTAGATTTGAGCATGGAATGGCAACAACAAGATGAGCCATCTAAATCTCAAACCATCAACAAGCTATCAAAGAAAGATCTTGTGGAAGGTTTACCGAAAGTAAACTATGTTAAAGACAGAATTTGTGATGCATGTCAAAAGGGAAAGCAGATTAAAACATCTTTCAAATCAAAATCATCAGACACAAATTCTCATCCTTAAGTCTTCTACACATGGATTATTTGGTCGGTTGATCCTGCGAGCCTGAGTGGACGAAAGTATTCTCTCGTCGTCGTAGACAACAACACGAGATATACCTGGACACAATTTCTAAGAAAGAAGAATGAAACTTAGAAAGTATTGCCAGATCTATAAAGGATCTCAACATAGTAAGAATCAGTTCAGATCAAGGGACAGAGTTCGTAAACAAGGTCATCAAGCTACACGAACAATGATAGCACATTCAGGACTGCCCAAACGCTTCTGGGCTGAAGCCATCAGCACCGCATGCTACACTCAAAATCGAACTCTCATCAACAAAGCTCACAACAAGACTCCATATGAATTATGGAAAGGTAAGAACCCGTTGTTAGTTATTTTCACATCTTTGGATGCAGGTGCTTCATTCACAACAACGGGAAAAATCATTTAAGAGCATTTGATGAAAGAGCCGATGAAGGTCTATTCATGGGATATTCCTCAGCAAGCAAAGCATTCATGGTTCTAAACAAAAGAACCATGGTTATTGAGGAATCTATTCATGTTAAATTCGACGAGAGTGCTCAAAAGACTGCACAAGAAGATGTATCACTCAAAAATCTGAGCATGCAAGCTGAACCAAGTCAAGTAAGAGAAGAAGATTCTGATCATGAAAACGATTACACAAAATATCAAAGATGTCAATCTCAATCTATTGAACCTGAAGCACAAGTTGAGGTTGAGGTCACAAATGGAGAAGTTTTATCTACACAACAATCCAACCCGAACTAATGATCTATGTTGAACTACCTTATATACCTGAGATGGATACACAAAATCAATGAACATCTTTCGAAACAGACCTACGGTGGTTGAGAGATCATCTACCTAACCAAGTAATTGGCAATATTCAAGGAGTGAGGACTCACGCCTCAATACATGAAAGTATGATGGCATGCTTTCTTTCACAAATAGAGCCAAAATCGATTGATGATGCCCTGAGTGATCCAGATTGGGTCACAGCCATGCAAGAAGAACTTCATCAGTTTGAACGAAATAATGTTTGGGAACTTGTTCCCAGACCAACTCATCAAAACGTCATCAGAACCAAATGGGTCTTCAGAAACAAAATGAGTGAGGATGGAGTAATTGTCAGGAACAAAGCACGATTGGTAGCCAAAGGTTATTGTCAAGAAGAAGGGATAGATTTTGATGAGACATTCTCTCCAGTTGTCAGACTTGAAGCAATCTGAATATTCCTCGCCTATGCTGCCCATAAGAACTTCAAAGTATTTCAAATGGACATAAAGAGTGCGTTTCTAAATGGACTTCTTGAAGAAGAAGTCTATGTGAACAACCTCCAAGGTTCATTTTGATATAGAAAGTGATAATGTATATCACCTAAAGAAAACACTATATGGTTTAAAAACAAGCACCACAGCCTGGTTGATACTCTATCATACTTCCTTATCAACTACGGATTCACGAAAGGGGTAGTTGATAAAACCCTCTTTCGTATCAAGGATGGTGACCATATTGTACTTGTGAAAATATACGTTGATGATATCATTTTTGAATGTACAAATCCAAATTTGTGACAAGTTCTCAAAACTCATGCAAGAAAAATTTGAATAAGCATGATGGGAGAACTAAACTACTTTCTTGAATTACAAGTTAAACAATGCCCCTGATGGAATCTTCATCAACCAGGTAAACACACACACGCGCGCGCACACGCGCGCGCACACAAGCGCAAGCGCACACACCACCACACACACACACACACACACACACACACACACACACACAACAACACACACACACAACCACACACACCACACACACACACACACACACACAACACACAAGATATTATATAACATTAGGTTTTATCCTAGTATTTTGTAATTTGTGATGGTAACACTTCTTCATAAGGTGTTATACTGGTTATGTATTTCATTAGAATAGTTACTAGGGGTATTTAGGTATATAGAGGTTGTTTTGATGTTTTCCAATATAAGCTTCTGTGTGAAAGTGAAAAACTTACATGATTTAATAAGACTTATCACATTACATGATTTGTATTAGCGAAAGTGACACACTATCACACACAAATCAGCACACACACCACACACATATAGAGTATATAATCTAGTATTCTTAAGTCCTTTAATTCTAATACCTTTAATGTGATATTACTATATATATATATATATAGTAATAGTAATAAATATAACATATAACAAAAAAAGTCTTTTTTAAGAGGTACAAACAAAAATCCCTATTTTATTTGATTTGAAAAACACAACAAAATTGCTTGACAAAGTTGACGCCTGTTATACAGGATTCGTGCATTCCTATACTGATGAATGTTGTGCATTGCTAACTCTGATTTGATTATTAGCTTGGCACATGTCGTGCATTCAATATGCTTATATTGTGCCATTCCTATACAAAAAATTATGCATTCCTATACCAAATCTCGTGCATAGTTAATTCTCCTAATTGTGCTTTTCAAACACGTCCAACATCCTACAATAGACACCCTATTGTCCTATGATGCACCATACTAAAGGAAATAATGCACATCATCACCAGCCTATCGTACCCTGCACAACTAACCAATACCCTATGTTGCACAGAACACAATAGAATGCACATACTTACCCAAAATGCATACATAGATATACCAACATCCAAATATATGCAATATTATACTTAATAAAAAATATACCCAAGCAGAAAAAAATACTGATCACTTTCCATAGAACGAACATTCGATCGATGATGAAGAAATCACCGCTCCAATTCACAGTGATGATAAAAAATAAAAATAATAATAAAAAAAAAAAGGACACAAATCCAACATCCGCCACCAATAATTTTTTTTTTTAATTTTTATTTTAAAAACACTACAAACCCCATTTAAAAAAAAACAAGATCAATCCATGTCATCTTAGAAAATCAAATTTTGGTTATCCAAATAATAACATGAACACACAATATTTGTCATCACGTTCTCACATCACTTAATTATACTAGCTATTTAATAATGAGTTATTAGATTTGTTAGTTGCTAGTTTTAACTATGAACTTAGAAAGTCAAACACCTTTAATGGTTCGTGGTAATGCAGAGAGCTTTAAAAGAAATCAATAAGGAGTTATCGATACTATATTAATCCATTAATAGTTAATTAATGAATTAATTCATTTTGGGTAGTTTTTGTGTTTTTAAAGACTAATGCCTATGGGCCCAAAACCAGCTATGATAAATGGCCTTTTTTTTTGTTTTTTTTTTTTTTGAAGAGAAAAGAGATTTTAGGTATAAATGAAAAATTAGGAGTTTTTCACGTAAAATTTCTAAAAAGTTCTCACGTGCCTGGGCGGTGGATAGACTAGAGGGCAGACAATTGGATATTTAGGTTTTGCTTCAGCCAAAGCATGCTTCAAGGTAAGATTGCTCAATCTCCTCAATAACATAGAATCTAAGAGAAGGCCTTTGTGACTTCCGTTGCATGTATGTAATATTTTAATTTAACACTTTCCTTGTCAGTGGTCTAGTAGTGGTTATTGTGATTTGGGACTTGTTGATTCATTATATTTTGTAATTTTGCATTTATGTTTTTATTTGAATAAAAGCTTTTTGAATATTATATTGACATTTCGGATATTGAAAATTGATAAGACTATTGAACTCTTTTAAGATTATAAATTTAAGAGTTTATTACCGAATTAGTCCCTCGACTATTGCGAAATTACCAATTTAGTCCTCGACCATTTTCTTACCCAATTAAGTCTTCGAATTTGAAAATGTTAACCATATTGGTCCTCCGTTAGTTCAAAGGTTAGAAGTCCGTTAAAAGTGAGGGTATTAATGGAAAGCCGTACCTAAGGTGCATCTGATAACTCTCTTTAGTTTGTTGCGCCCAACTCTTGCACGAAGATGAGCCACCAACGCCTACTAAGGAGACTCCGCCGCCTTTAGCCCACCAACACCATCATTCAATTGTCAACGGTATGCAGTATTCCCCAGAGATAGAGCTCTCCCTGAATCTACTCTCCCTAGACTGCCTCTGCAGAGCAATGGAAACCAGGTACCCAGAAGCCCCGATCCGACTCTGAGCTTGATTCATTCGATTATCAATCAAGTCGGAATTAGATCTTTTCCCCTTACTCTTCTTCCCTGACAAAGACCTGTGATGCGGCGCCCAAGAGCTCCTCTGACGCTATCGAATCCCGCATACAGTCTAGCGGGATTCTTGTGGCTCACGTTGAAAGAAAGCACTACATCCCTCGTCTTCCTCACGTCTGACGCAAATAGAGCTCCTCCGATGTGCAACGATGACCGACAACCCCTGTTCTCCGAGCTCAGTAGCAGATTGACGGCGAAGCAGCAAGATCCGGCGACCTTGCGTTCTGATCCGGCGGCTACATCGGTGAACTCCAGTAGCGGCGATGGTCTCCGGTGGTGCAGTAGAAGATCCAACGACGCTCAGCAGCTCCTTTTGGCATGCAGCGGCGTTCTGGCGAGGCCAAGGTCTTCACCGGTAATTTTCGGTTCCAGTGGGCAGTTGCGGCGCGGTTGTGCTCGCTCTTCACCGGCAATGGGTCTTCCGGAGACGACGGGAAAAAATGGTTAACTTCTTCACCGGCAATTCTCATAAAAAATTCCATTAATACCCTCCCATTTAACGCTATTCTAACCCCTGATCTAACAAATGACCAAAATGGTTAACATTTTCTAAGTCAAGAACTTAATTGGGTAAGAAAAAGTGTCGAGGACCGAATTAATAATTTCACAATAGTCGAGGGACCATTTTGGTAATAAACTCTAAATTTAATATTAACATTTTTTACTTAAATTTTGTGAATTATACGGATGAGGAAGAATAGCAAATTGAGGAAACAAAATATTTCACAGGAAGAAGGGAAACAAATATCACGTATAAAATCAAGGAAATATTGAAAGGAATCATTATGATATCTTGTCTTTTTAATTCTCCCTTCTCTTTGTATATAAGTCTGTCCTATCTTATGAAATATGTAGAATCATATACAATAATATTAAGTTTATAAGAGTTTTTCATAGTTTCAGAGCCTTGAAACTTGCAAGCATCAAGAGCCCGGTTCCTCCATTTTCTTATTATTCAGTCATGGAAGAACCAAGCTTACATTACAATCATTCCATCAGTGTGCTAGTTTGATTTCAATCAGACTAGGCTCCAATAACTATCTCATGTGGCGATCACAAATTATTCATCTGGCTCGTGGTCTTGGCGTGCTTCATCATTTGGAAAAGAATGATGACAAACCTGAACGTTTGCTAACAGATGGGGTTGTGAATCCAGCATATACCTTGTGGTTAACAAATGATGGTCTTCTTATTTTATGGTTGCTTGGCACAATAAAAGAATAAGCTCAACCATCCATTGTAGAAGATGCTACTGCTTATGATTTGTGGAGTTCTTTAGAAGAACAATTGCTGCAATCACAATTGAAAAGGAAGGTCTTTTGAAAAATATGTTGATGACCATCAAGAAAGGATCACGATCCGTAGATGACTACACAAAAGAATTCAAATCGGTCTGCGACAACCTAGCAGCTATCAAGAAACCTGGGATGATCTTGATAAAGTTTTTCAATTTGCACGTTGGACTAGGAGCAAAATATGAAAGCTTCCGTCTAGCTATGGTAACTAAACTCCTTATCCTAAATTTAATCAATTTTTACTTGCTTCTTTCAGGGGTATGAGCAGACCTAGCCTCTCAACAAGAAAAAGAGAAAAATTATATTGAATATAATCAAGCACTCTTTAGCCAACGTGGACGTGGATGTGGACGTCGCAGGAGTTTTTAATTTAAGAAGGTAGAGGATTTATTCCAGCAGGACGTTACAACAATACAGGTTCCAATAGCTTCAAAAAGGATCGAACAAATGAAATTGGTTCAGCAATCAAAAGGTGACAAACCAACATGTCAAGTATGTGGTAAGCTGAATCACATTGCTCTTGATTGTTGGTATAGATTTGACTATTCCTATCAATCAGAAGATCTACACAAGCGTTGTCAGCACTCACCTTAAACAACAATGATCTTTCTTTTTACATGGACTCGGAGCTACAGCTCAGATGGCCAAACAACGCAGGTATGTTGTTTTATACAAAACCATTATAAAGGAAATGATGTTATCTATGTTGGAAACGGAAACAAACTTCATATAACACATACTGGAAATGCATGTGTTGGAGAATTAAATTTAAAAGATGTTTTCTTGTTGTTCTCGGAACTGAAAAAGAATTTACTTTTCGTAAGTAAAATCACTAGTGAAATTTTTGTAACTGTTGATATTCACACCATCTGATTTTGTATTAAGATCCCCCCCAAAAACAAGAGAACAATAGGGAAGGGGCATAGACAAGGACAACTCTATGCTTTGGAACCTAGTTTTCAAGAAGCTTTATCTGCAATAAAAGGGGACAACTCTTTTTCTTTGTTGGCACCAACGCCTTGGAAAATCCAAGTGCAAAAGATTTTACCTCTGTTAAAAGGGAAAGAAAGTCATTGATGTCACTAATTGGCAAACTAAGTCAATCTATCTGTGCTAGTTGCCAATCTGGAAAGAGTTTGTAAATTACCTTTTAATTTGAATAATAATATGTCTAGTTATCCTTTACAAAAAGTTCATTGTGATCTTTGGGGACCAGCTCCTACTGTTTCAAATCAAGGATTTCGGTTTTATGTTATATTTATAGATGATTTTTCAAAGGTTTTCTTGGTTATATCCTTTAAAGAAAAAGTCAGATTTTTTTCTTTGTTTTCAAAAATTTCAAAACATAGTAGAAAATCAATTTGATAGAAAAAAAAAAAAAATTCAATGTGATGGTGGTGGAGAATTTAACTCCTTTGATTTTCTCAGTCATATTAGTAATTGTGTATTCAGCTCTAGGTTTCATGTACTGGACACCTGAGCAAAACGGAGTGGCCGAGAGGAAGCATCAGCACATTGTTGAAGGTTTAACTATGTTATTTCATGCTAACTTACCTTTATTTTTATGGGTTGAAGCTTTTATTGCAGCTGTCTTTTTAATCAACAGAATGTCAACTTCAGTTTTACACAATCAATCTCCATACTCTAAACTATATCACAAACAACCAAATTACAAAAGCTTGCGAGTGTTTGGATGCCTATGCTTTCCTTCTCTAAATTAAACATTAACCATGCAGATAACTAGCCATAAAAACATACACAGCGGAAGACTAAACATGGAATATGTTTATAGGAAATAAAAGGGTGCTATGCCATGCCCACCCAAAGGTGAACGCACAGGCGAAAACGTCTCAAGAAAAAGGGATTTAAGCTAACAGGTTCTAGACCGCGCTCTCGTCTACTCAGCATCTGAAAGAACACATAAAATATGGGACGA